>BMAT01011796.1:119986-132606 GCA_019649035.1 Elysia marginata | reverse complement strand
CTCTCTCTCTCTCTCTCTCTCTCTTTTTTTCTTTCCATCTTTCTCGGGCTTCTTTGACGCCTCTTTACAAGTTTTGATATTCTCGTGTTTGACTTTTTTTAAATGGTAAGTTAATTTGCGTAGTTTTGCAAACTACATTAAAAAGTCTTTCATCATTGCTGTAACCTTTACCTGTTATCAACCTTTTACTTCCTGCTACAAAATGTTACATTATTATGCCGTATTATTTCGTCTTTGTTTTGACTCACCCAAAGAACTTTTCTTCATATTGTGATGCCATGATACAATACACACAGAGAGTTTTTACGTACCGGTATAAAGGGTCTGAATTTACAAAGAGCATGCTACATGTAGCAACTGTTGTTTTTGAATCCTGTCTAGTGGGTCAATAGAAAATAAAACCAACCGAGAATTGAAAACGTGCATGAATAATGAAAAAAAAACTCTAAGCCTTAGATTCTTTCTTCATGAGGTGATTACATGCGCCTGTTTAACAAAACACAATGTACAATGAAATTATACTGTTTAACTCCTCAATCCGAGCGGCCGCTGATAACTCTTAAATTGGACCTTGTATCCAACAACCTTGAACTCAACCAACCTTTTATCCAACAACCTTGAACTTGAACTCAACCAACCTTTGTATTCAACAGCCCTGAACTCAACCAAACATTGGATCCAACAACCTTGAACTCAACCAACCTTTGTATCCAACAGCCCTGAACTCAACCAACCTTTGTATCCAACAATCTTGAACTCAACCAACCCTTGTATCCAACAACCTTGAACGCAACGAACCCTTACATTCAACTAACTGAAATAAAGTCCCGGTTTTTTTTCTTCTTTAACGTTTACAAATTTTCCTTGTATAGAACGAACTTATTTCAGATTAACCTCGTTTTCAAAGAACTAGAAGTGAATTTGAAACTAATGGTTGGTCTTTTCCCCCTTTTTTCTGCTATGTTTTTCACTTTTTCAGTTATATATCTTTCACAGTATGAAAGAGAGAGAGAGAGAGGGGGGGGGAGACAGACAGAGACAGAGAGATTAGATAAGATCGAAGAAAAACCGGCTAGCGTTGCAAAAACCTTCAGCACTGTGTTTGTTCTATTGTTTGTAATGCTCAAAGATCGATAGTGTAGAATTTTCTTCTTTGGTTCGTTTTGGGTTATTTTAAAGAGACCTTGCTTTCAACGAACCTTGGCTTCAACGAACTCGTTATGTGTTCCTACAAAGTTCGTTAGATCCGAGGTCCACTGGTATATTTATCATTGTGGTAAACTTGTAAGATAAGATAAGATGAATCTTTATTCGTCCCAGTGGGAAATTTGTCTTGGACAGCGTTTCATTACATATAGAAGTTCATTGCAAACATTTCATTTTTCCACACATGTACATTCTTAAAAATAAAGTTTAACATTTGTACATTACAATGTATTCTATAAGTATAAATACATCCTATTAGAAATACATCCTAAATAGGATATAGTTGTAAAATGCCTAACGTTCCAGTTGCCTATGTATCGCAAGACTTAGTCTTCTCAGTAGCGCAGACGCAGATGGAATAAAGGGCCTTCAATATCTCTCTGTTTTTGCAATTGGTTGTATGATCTTGCCACTACGAGAGGATAGGAGGAACTGTTTATTTAAAGGATGGGTTACTTCTTTTAGAATTGTTTTAGCTTTCTTCACAGCGTGGTCTTCATACAGGCAATCTATTGGTGTAAGTGTTCTTTTTACAATCTTTTCAGACTTCCTTATTAATCTGTTTATTCTCTCTTTATCTTTTGTCATGATCGACGATCCCCAGCAATTTATACCATAGGTGATGATGCTTTCAATTGTGGCTTTATAAAACAAGAGAAGAATTTCAGGATTGACTTTAAACGACCTTAATTTTCGTAGAAAGTATAGCCTTTGGTTAACCTTTTTACAAACATCGTCAGCGTGATTGCTCCAATTTAGTTTAGAGTCTATTTTTAGACCTAAGTACTTGTAGCTATCGACAATAGATACAACTTTCCCATCGATTAATACTCTTTTTTTGTATTGCAGGTGCGTAAATTGTTTGTCCCCTGCGCTTGGCCTATCTGTTAGTCCGATTACCGAAAAGAGAGCACTACATATATTGTAAATTTGTATACATGTATGTAACTAACTAGTCCTTATCGCTTTCTTAATAATCTATTCTTAGAATGTGAGTATGAGAGAACGTTATGGCTTGGTTGGCTGGTACAGATAAAGGACTCGCAGGAGTTCAAGTATGAGTTAAAAAACGCACCAATTCCAAGTGTATCTGTCCTAATTTTATTTTGTTCTGTGAATGTGTATTGAAAAGATGTCAGTGGCATTGCTGTCTAATGCGCTTTGAGCTTTTTGTAAAAGCGCTAGTATAAATGTTCTTCATTATTATTATTATTACACTGTATTACAAATAGAAGCCTCAATGAAGAGATGTAAACACCTATCTCTTTGATCTTCCTTCCTTACTCCTACTAGACTGTGAGTGTAACTAAGAGAACAATAAATTGTATTCATGAATGTATTTTAGTCCTTCTTAAATAGCGAGTGAGAGAGAGAGAGAGAGAGAGAGAGAGAGAGAGAGAGAGAGCAACAGTCTGGTTGGTTAGTACAAGCAAAGACTGTAGTCTTCGGTACAGCTACAAACTTCACTGAAGAGATGTATACTACATACAAATGTATTTAACTCTTCTATCTCTTCTTCACTCTCACAATTAGTGTAAGAGATAAGAAAACACTAAACTTTACATAATATGCGGATGCAAAGAAACCATGAGTTCATTAAACAGAGGGTAGAACCAAAAAAAAAAAAAAGATAAACATCACGACTTAGACAATGAAAAAGCAACACGAAGTCAGAGTATATTTGGAAAGCACACTTTTAATAACACTTCTATGGCACATTTAGATTAAAAAAAAAATTAAATATGGTGAAAAGTCTCAAATTGAGATTTGTTTAATATCAAACTGCATTATCATAACAATATTAGATAAAAACAATGTTTTAATTTTAGAAAAACATTACAACAGTTAATAAAAGAAATATTAGTTTGTTAGATATATATTCAAATCATTTTAAATTATATTGATATTATGAATTATTAATCCGAAGATATAAAATATTAAGTCGTATTTATAGTCATAGATTAAAACAAAAAAAAAACCATGTCAATGGTTCAGTTTCACCTTGATAATAAAAAAAATTAAAGAATTGATTGCAACAATCAAGAGCTCATATAAATATCAGATGAACCATGAATTGAAACAAGCTACTTGCCTCTGAAATATCAAGAACCCTAGCTATAGATGTTATTACTGCGTATCAGAGACGTACACCGATACCGCAACATAAGGAAAAAAATCGGTGGAGAGCATAGCAACCCTGATATGTAATATTCGCAAAACAAATGACACCTCATAACTGGAAGAGTTAAAAGCTGCAAGGGCAAAGCTTCATTGATACCCTTACGATGGACAATTCTGAGCCAAATTGACCAACCGAACTGACCCAATAATAATAATAATAATAATAATAATAACAATAATAATAATAACAATCATCATAATAATAAACTGTCTAATTATCAACACATTCTAAAAGTGAGATTTATTTTCTTGAAGTTAGTTGGAACAAGTTTAGCTCTTGCGTGTCTATATTCTCAATTATTTCATTTCAAACTAAATAAAAATGGTGTGATGTATAGCAGATGTTTTGTAAATGAAAGGCTCAGACACACCACCTAGTGTGGGTAGCTTGTGTCTGATTTCTCCTACTTGCCTCTCCAATAATGGCAGGCAAAATGCATTGTTCAAACGGATTGGTTATGTTGTTTGAATTTGAACATCTCTTTTTAACTACAAAGTTATATCAGAGACAATGCTTAAGACAATTGAAGGCGTGCTGCCACACTGTGATATAAGGAGTGCTTGCATACACCACACCCAGTCACATTATCCTGACACTGGGCCGACCAGACTTAGCACTAAATCCACAATGCCAGACACTAGGCGGAGCAGCTCCTAATACCAATTTTAAAGTCCTTGGTTTGACTCAGCCGGGGATCGAACCCGTACCTCCCGATCTATGAGTGAGTGTCTTAATGCTAGGCCACAGAGCCGGTATTGTTCAAACGGAGCACATGCATTTTTATAAATATGCCTAACGGTATGTTTATTTTCTTTTACATATATTTGTTGATATTTTTTGTAACAAATATTAAAATACATGAAGTTGGTTATAAAACATGAAATCCTTATATAAAGAAGGACATTATTTTAAAGATGTGAAAAGATGGTTTTGAAATGAAGCAAAATATTCAATGCTCAGACAATTAAGACAGAAAAGCAATTTCAAAAATTGAAGAAAATTAATATTACTCGCAGCATCAAAAACTATTCGAAAACTTCAGTTTCTAAAATAAAAACTAACATAGCAAAAAGAAAAATTGCACAACATGCATATATGCCATAGTAAATTTTTGTTAAATATTTGATTATTTTGCATAGTTAGACTCATGGGAGAACTTGGTTAATAAATAATGCAAAATATTTCTTGACAACAAAATATAAAATTATCATTGAAAACAAATAATTAACATTGAGCCAATTAGTAAGAAGCCTAGGAAAGAATACACTTACTTAAGTTAGATCTTCGTAAGCTGCACAAAGGAAATCATTCTTAAGAGGGCCGGATCATGTAGGGATCTGGTAATACCAGGGCTTTTGTTCGACCCATGGTTGTTCTCCATCTTTGTCTCTACTAACCTTCACCGCCACTTGTGGGTGAAAAACACCCAGAACAAAAAGTAATGAGCTTAATTTTATTGAAATTAACCCATTTGCCTCTAAAAACCTGTTGTATTCCTCAACGGTTCATATTTCTTTTATTTTTTTTAATTAGTTCAATAAAATTAATGATAAATTATTCTTAATGATTTTTTTTTAAAATACGCATGCTGATTAAGCAGAATCCACTTGTGGGTGAAATTCACCTGTTTAGTCCCAATGAGCCTTCAGAGCTAAGCTGGGTGTTTTCACCCATGAGTGGCGAATGGGAGAATTCAAAATAGATGGCTCAAAACAGGTTTTCGGGTGACAATCACCAACGAATGGTGTTTTAGTATACAAATAGCGAGTGGTGGTGAAGGTTAAATATCGGCAATAAAAGACTACCTGGTTTTATTAAAATAAGACAGATGCTCTTGATAAATTGACGTACCAGTCCTGAAGTTTTGTTTTGACAAGATAAAATCATTGCTCAGCTGAAGGACGAAACAAGATGCTAAGAATTACCACTATTTAATGGAAAAATGTTAAAAAGCTTTATTAATTTCAAATATGAAGAAAAATAAAAAAAGACTCTTTTTCTCAAAATAGAATTCCCAATATGACTCATTTATTTTTCCTTACCCATTCCCTTTTCTGTTTTTAAAAACATCACAATATTCACAGGTATGAAAGGAGCAAAAAAGAAAAACTCAACATATATATATTTACATTTATGAATAATACAGCCTTTCTATATGAGCAAATGATGATCTTGGTAAATACTGCCAGGCTCGAAAAAGTTTTATTTTGAAATTATTCATAATATGAAATTTGCTGCAAAACATAAATAATTTTATATATATATATTTATTATTCACAAGTTCACCAACATGTTGTTAAAATGTCTGTAGACAAGGAAAATTTGACACATACTATATATATATATATATCTTTATATAAAAATATCAAATGTTTCTATCATTTTATATATAATATATGTATGTAATGTATACAAAATCAAATGAACACAGATACACACTTATAAAACAGTTGTCTTGTTTTTTATTGCAATGGTTAAAATAGCAAGTGACACAGTGAAAAAAAAAACAAATGGAAAAAAAATTGTTAGAGAAGAACTTGCCTGGAACACATGAATGATAAATGCATAGAAAAAGAAAGTCAAGCGTTTAAAGCACGAAAGCATTTGATAAAACTGTGCTGCAGGATAACTGATAGTTCTTCTAACATAACCCCTCACAGCCATGCTCAGTTTTACTGCTATTCAGAAGTCTTAAGATGTACAAAAATATTGGAATAAATTATCACGAGAGTATGGTGTACAACATTCATGTTTTCCTATTTTATTAACTGCAAGGAAGCTCCATGACTGAAAGGTTAAGAGTTTGTCTATTCTGTGCATTTTGTATCATAAAAAAAGAATGAGACGATGAAAAAAAGGATGAGACAATCACCAATCACTGACGCAACTAAAAGACATTATGAAGGGTTGTAGCACGGAAGGCACCAAATGTCATGCCTACCTACAAAGAGATTTTTAAATCAGGTCAGTGTTAAATATTATTGCTTTCCTGAGTTATTGTTGTATGTAATGATGAAGGTTACAGTGATAGGTTCCTCAACATGCCATTAAAACCCTGGACCTTTTGACTTTTGATCCAAAAGCAAGGGTCTAACACAGTACCATGACCACAAGGTTGAGGACAATGAAATAAAATTACTCTCATCTCTAATATACAAATTATTTCATGAAACATTTCCATATGTGTGTTATTTTACTACCAAAGGCATCAAGAAACATTTGTGAGACAGCTAGGGTGAGTGAGGGACAAGTCGCGGACAGGTTTTGAGTTGGAGCTTTTTTTAATAGAATAATTTGATTTTTAGTCAACCATTTTTATTTTATTCATTCTAAAATAACTCAAGATATTCAAAATCCAGATTTTTAAAAATCTTTTTCAACCTTTTCAAAAGCATAGAATACAGTGTTAGAAAATGTTAAACTTCCGACTGGTGCCTGGTTTGCCCTGGTCGTCTCACATTTGTCATTTAAAAAAATCTAAGAACCATTCACTTAGTTCCGTACTCTGTTCATTTTACTTGTGAAAATTTAATTGTGAGACAAGCCTAGGCTAAACGCTCCTGACACATCACTTGGATAAAAGAAGGCTAGACATTTGACACTTTTTCTGAGTCTCTTAGACACAGAGCACCTCAATAAAGCTCAACTAACAGAATACAGGTATCCAGTGCGAGAATGATGAAAAAAAACATTTTCAAAGAATTTAAATGGTGAACGACTTTTTCAGCATTCTGTCAATTTCAGTTTGCAGGATTGACGGTGAAACGGTTGAATAGCCTGCATTGAGTACACAGAGTGACTTAGACTGTCTTTGTACAGTGGTACCCATTTTTAACGAGAACTAGAATAACGAGAACTGTTGGTATAAAGAGAGATATAGAAATCCCCGTTTTTCTCTCTATTTGAGCCCTATAATTTATTTTGGGAATAACGAGAACCTAAGTCATCTTAGCCAGAAAAATCTTGGTAATAACGAGAACAGAGTGTTCAGAAACCCAGCGCGATGAGGCGGCTGAGAGAGTGGCGGAGGCCTTGCAGTTGCATCATTCGAAGTCCAAACCAAAATCTAGCAAATTACAGAAGCCTAGAACTCTATGCTGTAGGCCTAGGCTGGTGCCGTAATGGACACGCATTACATACAGTACAAAAACCACAGGCCTGAACACACGAATTTCTACCCATTTAACTTCTTCTGTCCTCCCCAACCCCCTCCGCTTCACCACCACCACCACCCCCACCTCTCTCTCTGTCTGTCTAAGCCTGTAGATCTCTCGCACACGCGCTCGCGAACCAAGTGACCATTGCTGCCACCGCCCGCACTTGTCTTATGTGTGTGTGTGTGTGTTCGTACAATGCCCTTTGTTTTTCACAAGCTGAGCATGGAGGTCTGTGCCTCTGTGGATACCAATGCCACCCTACCAGTCCCTTTTCAGTGGCGCAACATACTGCTCATCTCACAGTCTCAGTCTCACCTCCCCCCTCCTCCACGTGCGGTGTAAACTGATCGAACTGAAGAGCTTGAGACTAAGAGTAACGATGTCGTAATTTTATTGCCTATTGGCCCACGCATAGCCACACACCATACCCACATTGCCTCTCATGAGTCTTGATTGAGTGTGCATAACCAGGGCTTACTTAGTAAAATTTAGTACTAGTAGGGCACTTCTTACCCCCCTTCTATGTGAAGCCTTTGTAAACCCTTGTACTGGAAAAGCCTCTTTAAACCCTTTTATGGGAATAGGGAGAACCCCTGCTATAACGAGAGTTCAAGAAAAAACATGAGTTCTCGTTATTACCGAGTTTTACTGTAGCAATTTTAATTGCCCATGCTAAACACAAAAGGATTTGCTGAAAACCTTTTCCTGTATTTTTTTCATTTACATTTTCATTACAAGACCTAAAAAATTTTGGAAAAGTTTGGTTTGTTTGAAAATTGCTATCGTGTTCCCAAAGAAACAAAAAAAAGAATTTAACTTTCTTTTTAACCAGAGACCATCAAATTAATGTTCCCTTAAAATACTATGAAACATGGTTATATTAAAAATTTCATTAAAACGCCATGTGCCTACATTATGAGTTCATCCCAGAAATTTGTCATGAAACTTTCTCAAAACTAGTTTCACCAAATGTCTGCTTACTTTGAACAAAAATGTCATGAAAAGTGCTGTTTGAATAACTACAAAAGATTATAAAAACATTAATTGGAAAAAATATGGATTCCTATTAATTATCTAAATTCAAAAAGCAATGGACAAAATATAAAATTATGGAAAAAAAAAAACCCATCTCCAATCCAAAAGGATTCAAAGATGATATTAAATAATCTTAAAGTAAAGGAGTTTAAAATAAAATTAAGTTTGGCATAACTGCTATAAAATTATTTTGTAAAAATATTGATTCATGTAAAAACTTAACTTATATAAATTGTTAAACTTTTTTTTCTGTACAAAACTTTATACTATAGACAACGGAAGCAGGAGCTACCGACATAAAATGGATGAGACAAAAAATACACCTTATTTCAAAACATACCAAAAGATTTTACGTTGAGCAAATGGGTGCATATAGCGCAAAAATGGCAAAAAGTGCCAAAAAACACAAAGCAGTGCCAAATGGCATGGGCAAAAGGAATGATTCCATCACTCTTGAAGAAGATCACCCCAAGGATGTACGACATGCCACCAAGACTTAGCTCCACAATTCCAGACCAGTCTTTCTGTGTAGGTAAAAAAATAAAACAACTTTAAAAAAAAAAAAGAATAAATAATGGAGGCAGCCAAATCATACTAAAGGCAGACATTTCGGGCATTTCCACTAAAAAGCCTACTTCTCTCCACTGCTAATTTCATACCTTTACAATATTTCAATCTTTAAAAAAAAAAGGCAATTTGCAGAAAAACATAAATAAAAAAAAAATGTCTGACATCCAGGGTGAATGAGTTGGACGCTGTAATTTTCACCAACAGAGAGGCACAGCTGTTTTGAACAAGACATTTTTTCAAAGCTCCCAAATGTAAACAAATTTCATAGAAGAATAAAAAATTTGTAAAAATATATTAAAACTTTTGTTGGTTTGAATTATACACAAAAAGAGGGGAAAAAATAGACCTTTACATGGCTTTTTCGCAGAAAAGGTATTTTCAGACTTCAGACTGATTAGCTCTGGACCTGAGACAAATGTGCATTATAAAGGACCCACAATTAAATGCTCTGTAAAGACCTTAGATTGGTAACATTTTTGCAAGTATATGTAGCAGCATTGAGTTGCAGTAATGTTTAAATTGACAACATTGATATCTGCTATCATCAGGTTCAGGAACATTTTTTTAAAAAAATTTCTTGGTATATATTGAAAGTTAATCATATATCTCATGCTATGCAGGCAAAAAAACCATTTAAATTATGGCTCAAAGATGAGATAACTAAGAAGGGAATTAGTTGGTGATCCCCTGCTTGAACATCTTATCTTTTTAGTATAAAATTTTTCATAGCATTTTCCACATGTCACACTTAAAATACCAAAACAATCTTTTCACTGGGCTTTCATACAATCTAAACATCTCTAAAAGCCAGAATGCCGTAACCAGACTCATTTTGTGATGACGCTACACATATCCCTGGCCCTCACTTTTATCGATCGCAAGCTCAACAAAATTATTTTCTTCACCTCGCCGTAAGATGTAAAATATTCCAGTCATTCAGGTTAGGTGCAAAGCAAATCATTGATAGATTATACAGCAACTTTCCAGATTATTTCTTTTTTTTAGTTTATGTCATAGAAAAGAAAGGAATGATGAAAACAAGTTTCTTTTTTGTTTATCATGACAGATTGCTTGGATTATGAAGTTTTTTTGTAAGTTTATTTTCTTACCATATCCAATACACATAGAGCCGGACATAACCCAACTCCGATGTAAAACACCATTTCCAAAAACTTGTACCTGAAATTTGATGAGAGGGAAATCATATCAATCCTAATGGAGAAAATAAAACCAGTTGGTTTTTTTATTTTGAAATGGTAGATAATTTTAGGCCTAGTGGATTTCATTTATCTCAATCTCTGATAACTTGAATCTGTGGATAACTCAAATCTCATTTGGGTTTCCAACTGGTACTTTTGTCTTTGTCAAGTATCCTTTAACTCAAAGTTCCTATATTTCAAACTGAATTAGCAGTTCCCAAACACTTCGACTTGATCGGACTGCACTGTACCTATTAGAGGGGAAAGATATCTTTCTTCCTACATTAAATCTTTGAAAGCCAATACTTTCTTCATATTAGTGGAGCATGCATGGTCAAATCCAGTAAGAGCTTCAATTTAAAAAAAACAATGCTAATGATGCATCAGAATAGTTTTGCTCCGCTACAATCCAGCTGCAGTTCACAAGATAGGAAGAAAAAACTGTGAGGTGTTTTATATTGTGCATACCTTAGGTACAAGCCAGTTTGGATATTTCAAAACCAAAAGTGACAAAATTCAAATTATCAGTATGCACAACAAAAGAAAGATAGAACTGATGACTATGTATTATGTAATAACACTTTTCTCCCCAGGTAAGTGCTGTCTGAGTATGCCTCCCAGCCATAAAAATTTGGTGCTTGTGGTTGGGCAAAAGCTTGACCTAAGTTCTTATCATCACTAAGTTCTAAGAAGTGTCTCAAAAGCTTGTAAGAATAATGTCCCTCCCTCATTGCAGCAAGAGAGACATTATAAATCACTCTTAGCACCTAAATTAAGAAAAAGAAAAAAAAGAGCAGGGAGCCCCTATCCTCGCACAAGGATTACCATGTAAGAACAGGTGTTCCCTCATTCACGGGTAGAAAAGCATAGGACTAGGCACAAGAGGATTCCCCATGTGCGGGGAGAAAAGCGTTAAGCAAATATTCCAAATATCTAGATTTCTGGCTTTAGCATCAGAAACTGTGGTGTAATCTTGGTTTCTGATAGATAAATTGAAAGGTGTTGCCATTCAGTTTTAGTTAACAACCAAAAAGTCACACAAACTTTTCATGGTAGATGTAGGCATAAGCAACGCCGAGCAGGGCCAAGATCCATACTAAGCACAAAACCTCTTCAGCCCAAGAGTGAAATTCTTTGAGAATCAACCTGAGGAATGACGAGAGAGAAATTTAATTTTTTCTCAAGATGAAAAAGTATAACAATATAAAATTAGAATAATATTGGAGTTGACACGTTTAATGTGATATTTAAGGTGACAATATTATAAAGAGGGTTTTTACAAGTCCTAGGTGTTTTTGCCTTTGGTTGGTTTTTCGTTTTCGGCCAGGGGTTTGCATGATAAAATATATAAATTACATGACATGATGGCATACATGAGAACACATGAAATTGGAATTCCCTCAAAATGTTGAGGCAACAGGATTTGAACTATACACCAAGAGTCAGGTGTAATTTCCTGAAGTTTCTGCTGTACTAGCAGTAGCAGCCCCCCCTCCCCCCCTCCCCATCAGTGGACATGAATTTTATCTTTGACAAAGTTATCTTGGCTCAATAATACAATTGCATTGAAGATAGAAAAATAAAAGTGACTGTGTCCTACCTAAGAATTGACAAAATAGTTTACCATTGGTTAAAAGATTTTTCACATACCATGGAGTGTAGGAAGATGCAATAAAGACATATATCACTGCACGATCTCCTATATGGAAAAATCTCCGCCATGCTCTGAGAAAAAAAGGAAAAAAAAATTGAAAAAAAAAGCATTCAACCTACTAGAGACTAGAACTACTTGTTTCAAGATTAAAACAGTTGAAAAAAAACTTGCTTAGTTCCACCTGTGTTCACATCACCAATTTCCCTCTACTTTTGTACTAATGTATACATAGATAATTTAATTTTTTAATAATTCTAAGTTAAATTTTGTTCTTGTGTGGTTCAAATAATTATACCATCTGGGTTGTGAAATAATCAAATTTAAGAGAGAAAAAACTGCCAACACTGCCTATCAAAATATAAAAAAATGAAGAAAAAAAAATAAGAAAGAAGATATTTTTTAGATCATCTAATTAAAAAAAAAACATCTTACGGAAACTTGCCGCTGTAGGACAATACATGAAAGATGGTGGAGGTGGAGAAGAGAAGCACCAGAGCAAAGCCAAACAGAAAAGTTGTGGTGAGCTGAGAGCCGCTCTGAGACATGTACACCATGAAGATCAGAGCCAGCGCACTCGGCAGAATCCACATCTGAAACGTAGCAACGAAAAACAAGAT
>BMAT01011796.1:49712-66398 GCA_019649035.1 Elysia marginata | reverse complement strand
AAAAAAAAAAAAAAAAAAAAGACAGCAAGCAAACATAGTAGACACGCAAAAGGCTAAACATCTCTTTTTGGCATTCCTTGTATTACGATGTAAAATCTGGTTTATTTATTTTCATTCCAGCACTGACCAGCAGTTTTAGTTTCGTTTCTTCTCAATGGCAGACGCTGGTGGAAATAGAGTCCTTTTTCCCAACGAAGCCGTCTTTTCTAGATTTAGATGTCATAAATATTTAATAGATTTAAATTATCACAGATGTGCGAGTGATAAGGAAAGGAACCAACACTAAGAAGAAAAATCCTAATATTGCAATTGCTGTTTAAAACTGCCATTATCGTTTAAATGATATTTCCCCCATGGTCATTATTTTGTTAGCACAACTCAAATTTGAAAGTTTTTGATTCAATTTGTCTTAAACTGATAGTCTAAGAGATATTAGCGGGTAACTATTTGGCCTTTCACCTTATCTCTTCTGTATAAGGGTTGAATTTTAGACTTCATGGCTTCATTTTGTCCAAATGGACCAAATTTGGGACTTAACCCCTACCGTACTATAAATTTAAAATATTTTATTTTGCACTTCTGTAAGTGTAAAGAAACATGAGAAATGTTTTGAAAAGACTATTAAGTTTCATGGAGGGACTAAATCTATATGGTCATAATAATGGGATGCACTCATCAATCAGTTAAACTCAAAGATTTGGTTGAGCACATCTATCATCTATAACTTTTGGTCCAGTTTGATAATTTCCTTCATTTTGTTGCAATCAAAAGAATAAAAATTTAATCTAAGATTTATGGTTAATAATTATTCATTTTTATCACCTAATCTAGAGAATTGTATGCTTTAAACTACAGATAGAATGTAGGCTAAGTCAGAAGTTAGTGTGATGAAACCTGAAGAATAGTTTACCGTGTGACATTCATTTGTAATACTTTGTGTTGTAAGACATTGGACTCCGCCTGACAGAAACCTAGATTCTAGAGAATTGTATGCATTAAATTACAGATAGAATGTAGGCTAGAGTCTAACGTGAAAACTGAAGAAAAACAATGTACACCACATATGATATACCTCATGACGTTCATAAAATTTGTTATATATTATAATACAAGACATTGGATTCCGGCCTGACAGGTGTTGGTGCTATTGCCAAGTCTTGGGTGAGTGACTTTTGCCAAAATCCAATGCACATGATAGTTTACTTATAAATCTAGTCAGCTCTTTCAGATTTGTAAAGGCATTTTATAAAGCAGAAATTTGGGTGGGATCTATAGGCTACCTTTAAATCTCTGAATCAACTAATATAATTACAATGTTAGGCAACAAGTAGTTCAAGGGCTTGTAGACTTAAGCCTTCACTGATTTGAAAAAAAAAATTGAAAACTAAGATCATAACAGAGAATTTGTAGTTCTGCATTTCATTCCTAAACTGAGGAAAAGGCTGTCAAGCATAATTTACATTCAGGTAACTTTTTCACTGTAAAGAGCTATTATAATAGTGTACTCATCTAGATCCTGTCAGGCAAGCGGTGTACTGGTATCTCATATCATGAGATTGTACTGTAGCCTAGTTTGTTAATCTATGTTTCTTTTTTCATTAATTTTTTGTTGACTTGTTTATTACAGTTTCCAACGATGGTACAGGAGGTTGAAGACTTTTATGGGGTTTACCTCTTGCTGTGTTTAAACCCCAAGTTTAAGGGAAGAACCTACATTGGTTACACTGTGAACCCAAATCGTCGTATCAAACAGCATAACACTGGAGCACATGCAGGTGGAGCTTATCGCACCAGTGGCAGAGGGCCATGGTATGGAACCATCTGTAAATATAATTATTCAAATAATGTTATAATGAACATTGTAAAAAAAAAAATAAGTTCATTATCACAAGTCAATAACTCAATTAAAACTTGAATAATGATAACTTTGTAGTGGGTGCCAGCTGTAACAAGTGCAGGGTTCTTATCTTACTCCAGTCTCCATTGCCTGTCTTTTTAATTTTGATTACTCCTTTTTATTTCGTTAGTCTTAATTTTCTGATTATCATGTCTTGTTTTAAAGTCTATATCTTTGAGCATTATATTTACGAGTATAGAAAGATTAATTGCTAGGATATATTTTCTTCCTTCTTCTGGTTCTCGGAAGCTGTTGGTATAAAACTGTAATTCCAGCTTGGGCAATGAAGGCTGTTGTTCTCTTCAACTCTTGACGGGGTCCTTAAAGCTTAGTCCTCATGTCCACAGTCTAATTCCATACAGACTGTCAGAGGGCGTCATATCTTTGGCAGTCCTGTAGCACATGATCAGCCGTTTCTCCCGCCTCTCCACACGGGCAGAGTTTTGTCTCTCCAACTTTAAAAACCTCTATTCATGCAGTGTCTCAAAGGGTTATGCCCAGTCCTGAGTCTGAATCTTTTTTTTAAATAAGCATTTTCTTGTCTAGGGTTTGTCAGACTTGACTTTCCCACAGTTTGATCTCAAAGTAGTAGGCACTCATTGCAAAAAAAAAATTGGTCAGTTGCTAGAAATTTTTTATTTTTATGTTTCTAGTTGCAAAAGGCCAAAGTAATGTTTAATTCAAAGTTCTTATAGTATTTAAGGTGTAACTTAGTTTTATCCACTTTGTTTTGATGAATTGAGTTTAATATTCCTCCAGGGAGATGGTTCTCATCATACACGGATTCCCAAATGATGTTTGCGGGTTAAGAGTAAGTTTTTTTTTCTTCCTTTCTAGTACCATCATTGAAATTGGCTGTCATGTAACTGTTCAAATGATTCTGGTGTTGCTTCTCTTGAAAAACTTATCATTGAAAGCCTTGAAGTTTTGAATAGGGCATTTCTTTTAGCTACCAAACGTTGAAAATTACTCTTCAACAATGTAATTATATATATTATTTTTATAAAGTTAAAAATATTGGATTTTAGTTGATTTGGAATAATAAGAAGCACTAAAAAAATCATACTTCAAAGGTGCCTTATATTGTTTTAACCCTCCAAGATCCAACTTCATATGATGTTCGAGGGCACCCTTTGACATTGAATAAAGTTTATAAAACTAAAACTAGGAAGCATTGAGCAGGGTGTTAAATGCATTCATGGTTGCAGCCCACGGTCTACCACACTGTGCTGCCAAGAAGGCCAATAATAATAATAGAGTGAACCTGTTAGAAATTGGTGTCTCAGACATTGCATTTACTCAAAATTTTGCAATCCTAAAAAGTGAAAAGAGGATATAGCATTGTTGCAGAAAGATTGCAGAATGGACACCCTAGATTTGAGCTTAGTTTTCAATCGACCTTCTAAATCATTTAAAAAGCTGTGAATTGCTTGTGTCTTTTTAAAGGTATTTTATGCAAAGGGGACAATGTTTGCACCTGCAGCCAAGGCCAAATGATAAGAAAGAAATTTGAATACTTACGTCAAACCCATTTTATAATTTTTTTTTTTAAATGTATACATATAATTTGTTTTTTGGGTAATTTGAAGTTAAAATTCATGCTTGCGGAGTTTGAAATATCCAAACTGAACTGTGTTTAAGAGTGATAGTTATCAGTTAAGTTGTGTCAGTCAGATTACTGTGTATATTGTCTCCTAGATCAGTTTATTGTCCTTGATACAATTGGCAATTAGTAAAAAAAAGTCCTTACAAATAGTAGCCATCAAATTGATCCTGGTTTGTTTGTTTTTTGTTTTTTTTCATTACTAGTTTGAATGGGCATGGCAACATCCAGACAAGAGCCGTCGTCTCCGAGCAGTAACTGGGAAGTCAAAGAAAGAGACAGCGTTTCAGTACAGATGGCGAGTTGTGTGCAATATGCTCAGGACGGCGCCTTGGTGTGGACTAGGTCTCAACATTCGCTGGCTCAAGCAAGAGTACCAGCTTGATTTTCCTGACGGTAATACAGTCACGTTCATATACTTGTTTTATTAAAACTTATATTCAGATTACCAATTTCGTCCGTCTTTGGTAATATAATATCATGATACAGCGGACTCCGCGAATAGTGGACTCGCTTGAAATCAACTCTTGGTTAAAGTCAACACTTGATTATTTCCTTCTTTATATTGCATTAAGTCAACTCCCTCTCATCTATTTCCGCTTATAGTCAACACCTCGAGGCCAGATGGAAAAAGATAAAAAGACCCCAGATTGGTCTTGGGACAGACAAAGAGAAAAGCGGAGATGGGTGGGTGGTTTCCATTCATGATTCAAGACACTGCGTGCAGTGCATGCTCGCCTGGGGAGGGCTCATGGGGGAGAGGGGAGAAAGGGGAGGGCTAGTGCTGGACAGAGGTCAGTGACTTGTACTGATTGGAAAGTGCACTAATCATTGTCCCCCCCCCCACCCCCCACACTTCACCACACCTGTCCGTCAAATTAGAGTTGAGGGCACATTGCTTATGTGTAGGCCTACACACCCATGCATTCTATCCCTGGGTCTATCTAACCAAAGCTAGCCTTCATCGTTGCTCGGAGTTCCTTCCTAGATCTAGTGTTCACAGTATTCACACTGCGCTTGTTGAGATTATCTAGTCTAGCTTTACAGGTTACACTGTGTTACAACTACAGACTGCGTAAATTTTACTACACCTGTAGTTTATTCAAGTTGATTTTCACCTCTTGTAAAACGTTCTCAACCTGGAAACCAAGTTCAAATAGTGCCAATTTTTACTTACAATTTACTTTCCAATCTTCTTCTTAGTTCACTTGCCCTCACTCGCTACAAAAATGGAAAAAGTCAACCTTGCTTAAAGTCAACACATTTTTTTTCAGTCCTAAGATGTTCAATTTATCTGGAATCCACTGTAATTAGTTTGAAATAAATATAATTTGAGGTTAAATTATGTTCCAATGGGGTCCAAATATCGTAACTTTACGATATTAATAAAGAGATTCCTCCTTAACATGTAAATGGAATTTTAAAACTAGTGAATAGAAATCTCCTTTCTGTTATAAAAATACTGCATTTTCTTATTCATTTTAATAACTGTTCTGGTAGAATTTCTTTTAATTTAGATTCATTCTTTGAGAGCCATAAGCTTTCTTCTATCATATGATATATGCATCGGTTTAGGGTATTCAAACATGTGCTAGAATCAGATCTTTTTGAGAGTCACTAAGCATATTTGACTTATTTGCATAACCTATTGGTTTCAACTTTGGCTGTGTGATTTTAGTTTTCTGCTGAATTTTTATTTCTGTCAGATTTAGAACCTCCCCTACACATGCCAGTTGTATATGGCCCTGTTGTGAGTAAAAAGGTGACCAAGAGTCAGAAAGGCACTAGCCGCGTTACCCCGTCACAAGACCCATTAGATGAGGGGGTCTCCCTGACTAAGCTGAACAGTAGCTTTTGTGCTGTGTGCCGTTTGATAATCAAGGTAAGTCACATTGGTGAACATTTTTTTGCATAGCTCGTTTAATTTTGTTTCATTTAATTTGAATGCAGTCCAGTCTGGATGTTTCAAATCTTAAAAGAACAAATTTAACTTTGATTTATCTAAAATTTGAATTAACAGTATGCATAACATAGGAAATATAAAATGGGTGATCTGAATTTAGTTTAAATTACGAAAAAGAAAAATTAATAATCCAGACTGGATTATATATAATTATTGTATTCAAAATCTATTAAAGAATGTGAAAATGTACGCCTACTTTGTGGTTGCCAAAACCAGCGACATATCCATATAGCAATGTTTTCTCTTCAGTTTTATAGGGCATTAGCAACTGTATGAAACAAAATGGCCCGTTGCTCAAATTCAAAACTTTTCAAAATGGGCGAAAAGTAAAACAAGTTTTTCTTCTTGTTGGCTGTTCAGGGAGTCAAAATATTTGACACTGTCTGAGACTAGTATAGTTTGGGCACCACATAATGATGAATTAATGTGTGGGATAAGATGGTTTTTTTTTTTTAATTTGTGGTTCTATATGTGAAATTCCTCTGCCTTTTTTATTTGTTATGACATCTGAAAAAAACAAAAGTTTGATTATGTTAAAGCTTTGGATTGAAAAAGCCGTAGCGCTGGCAATTTTAGCCTCTTTTACTCTCAATAAGCTTGTTGGGAATAACGATGCATTGCATCATCTTTCTTTACAAGCTTAGAGTCAAAAGCTTCCATCGTCAACTAAAATCTTTAGCCTAAGACTCTAAACTCTAAGCCTGCATTTTTCTGATACAGTCCAGGTCAAGTATTTCTAATCTCAAGGCAACACAATTTGACTTTGAATTAGCCAAAAAAAAAAATTGAAGAACTATTATACATACATTACAAAGGGTGATAAAACTGGCAATCTAAATATAGTTCCAAGCAAGTAAATACTCAAATTATTCGTGTTCAAGCTCTACTGACTTCACTGTATAACATTTAATGTATCTTATGAAAGTTTTGCATTTTTTTCGTGGAAGTATTACGGAAAGGTGTAGGGCTTAAGGGCAGCTGCCGAGTACTCTGATGGATGCGAGGCATTGTTGAGATCTTAAAGCTGTTCTGCTTTTTTTTAATGTTAGCTGTTCACATCCCTGCACTTACGTTATTACATGATGCTTGAAGTTGAATACATTTAAATGGGTGTTCATACTTCTTACTCAATATTTTAATTACGTCCTGTTTGAATATTTTTTTAACCTCATGGGAACAAAATTAGCTTCACATTATTTAAAGATCAAAGTATTAGTATACATTTCAAAAGACGAAAGAAATGGATAATTTGAATATGGTTAATGTAGGCAGCGTAGGCCAGCCAATTAAATTGGCCTACAAATGGGAATTTCATTTTCAGCACTAAAGCTAAAAGAAATTATGACGCTTCTATGAAGCCTCTAGGGTTGTAGTTAGCGAATATTAAAATTATCCAGGTTTTAATGATATTGCGACTCAACTATGCATATGCTTCTAACAATACAGAACTTTGCTTCATACAGTCTAGAGAAAGTGTATAAAAACAAGTCAAATGGGATTATAATTATCTTTAATTATTTTTCAGGCAGAGGACACTGCACTCTCGTGTTTGCGACCCAGTTGCCTTATGAAAGCTCACATTATTTGCTTAGCAAAGCATTTTCTTGGAGAGGAGAGCAAGCTACTACTCCCTGTCGAGGGTAAATGTCCATACTGCGGCGTAACTCTACTATGGGGAGAACTGGTGCGGCAACGCAAGGGATGTCACAAGAACCTCTCAGAGTCTGCGCTGCAGGTTGGTGCTTGCCTTATTTTCTCTACTGTTCGTGAGCCTTTTGATGCAATGCACAGTTCATGGTGTCTCATTTCAGAACATTTCTTTAAACCTAGTTTCTAGTTTTTTCTAATAATTGTTAAGGCTGAGCTCCATAGCAGGAGGAGATGGAGTCTCCTGCGAACTGTAAAGTTTAAATTAAGTTCTCTACCCCTACCTGGCTGTGCACTGATTACCCCATTCATTCTAGGTGCATCAATTACAGCCTTGTGTGCCCCTGACCAGTTAACAGCAGTTACTGCTACTGTGATGGGGACAGATGTAACATTCCTCATGCCACCTGCTCTGCTGGGGGTTTATAAATCTGGGATTGTCAAGATTGGACTATTTAAGTTTTTTTATTTTTCTAATACTTATAATCTCTATCCTAATTTTTTTACTTCACTTTCACCAATGAAACTTTTGATTCAATTTCCTTGGCTACCTTTTTGCGAAATCCCTGTGTCCCTATCTTCAATGGATTTCCTGATAAGGCGTGTTTTTAAAGTCATGAATTTGTGTTTTGATTAAGGAGCTTACCTAATTAAGCAGCTATTGTTCAAAGGTAGGGTCTGACATACATAGATTTTTTCACCATGTGTACTGAAGTATTTCTTCTATGTGTGGTGCAACTGTGGGCTGCTACATGTTTTATGCAGTATGAAAATTGTCAGCCCGGTCTTTGGGATTTGATCTAGTGGGTTTTTTTTTTAGAAGACTGTCAAGAGGTTTAATCCTATAGTTTCACTTGTGTCTGCAATTTTTGGTCATCTTGAATATACAAAATAAAGGTATATTATGTTTTTTAAACCATTTTCCTTCCTTCATAAATTATTTTAATGTGTAAAATATTATTATCTATAATAAAAGAATTTTGTAAAGTTTTGGTGGTTTTTTTTAATGCCTAAAATTAAAAATATGGGTATGCAGAGAATAGGCAGCCTAGCCTAGCGCTCACATGGAATAATAGAAGAGCATGCAATAGGGAAAGTTTAATTTGAACTCGAAGTGTAGAACCGATTTTATCCTTGATTGCGATGTATACTGAGGATTAGATTTTTTAAATAATTTTAAGTCAAGTTTTTTTTTCCAGAGTGGTTTGAAATATCCAGACCGGTTAATCTTTGGGGCTAAATCTGAACTGTTGAGCGTGGTCGTCTGAAACATGTGCATTATAGGATTTTTGTTCCCAGCCCGTTTTGTTTTTCTGTATTTTAGTAGTATTAGTACAGTCCAATTAGATATTTTGAACCTAATGGGAACCAAATTTAAGTTCAGATTTTCCAAAAATATGACATATCAGTATACAACACAAACTGAGGATAGAATCAGTAATATGGGTAGAGTTTGAATGAAGTAAATTATTAAATTATTGTCATTTAGGTTAAAAATTATAATGACTAGACAGTGTGTTTTTGTAATATTCTGAGTCAACATTTTTTTTTCTTTCAGTCTGAGTTCAGTTAACTTTATGACAGTTCTAATACAGTGGAATCCTGATAAAGTCAACACATTGGGACCGAAAAAATGTGTTGACTTTAAGCAAGAGTTAACATTAACCATAACAAAGATGTAAAGAAATACAAAATGGGACTGCAAAACAGTGTTGACTTTAAGCAAGAGTTTCCCTTAAAGGTGTTGACTTTAAGTGGATTTCACCGTATATAAAATCTTATGTTTAAAATTTTGTCCCTATTTTTTAAACTAAGAAAAGCTATTTTTTAACAAAGAACATTTTCCCCTTTTTTTATAACAGATAGACAAAGACAGGGGTGACCAGGTATCGAATTAAAGAAACACTGAGAGCACCGGAGACTGACTTGCCATGGGGCCACAACAAGGTTCCTCAAACACAAACAGTTTTGCCTGGTCCTCTTGAGTTCCGCCCATGTAGCGTCGCCATCTCAATGTTTCTGCACCAAGTCTGTTTTGGTTAGCCCACTTTCCTATTTTCTTGAGGCAAAAAAAAGCTCGCCTGTTGACGTTGGAAACAGACTTTTGTGGTGTGTCAAGAGTCAAAATGGTTTTTTTTTGTTGTTTTTTTTTTACTTATTGTTGATGTATATACTGTATATATATGTAATTGTAAAAAGATAATTTTGTTTAGAAATATGAAATAAAAAATAGGCAAATGTTTTCAAACAAAAAGCTGTATGAAATGTTACTCTTTTTTCTTTTTTTTTGCTTGTTTGTTGTAGATAGAAAGTTGTTTTGGTGAATTTGATCAAAAGGCCCTATGCTTGTACAATTCGTACTTTTTGTACTATAGACAGAAGTTCAGCACAACTTCCTATGATGATGGTTTTTAAACCTTCCTAAAAAAAATTTGTTTCCTAATTCTGCAATGGGGACTTAAGTATTACTATTGCTATTAGAGTGTTTGTCTCACAACTGGTCCAAATGAGTCAGATATCGTGGTTTTAACATAGCAAGGAAATTTGGAACAATCTGAGAAACTATTGAAGAGATGAGAAAAACCAACAGCTCCATCAACCAGACGGGGGTCAATATTTGAAGTTGACACCGACCACAAATAGAAGAAGAAAACATTTTGATGTACCAATATTTCAAACAATGCATTTTTCTGAACTTCTTGAGGTTCAAAATTTAGAGGAAAGATATTATGAATTTCTTTTTTATTTAAAATATAGAGATATCGAGAAAAAGTCTATTCTTAATCTTCATTTTCTCGTTTATTAATTCTGGATTTCCTGACACATTGGGACGGTTTTCTAGAGACATTTACACTGAAGGTAGAAAACTGAGGGGCAAAAGAGTATTTCCAAATCTCTGTCTCTCTCCTCTTTCTCCCTCATTCTCCCTCCCAGCGCCTTTATTTATCTATCTGTTTTTCAATTTCTTCCACCTGTTACCTGTCTTCAGTCTATGTTTCTCTATTAAAATGTAGCTAAAATTGAAAAAGCATTTTTAAATATGAATGGAAACTTTTAGGAAGATATTGAAATATATTTCCTCAAAATAAGGATCCGATGATTTTATCTGTTTGCTCAGTGAAATGCAATGTTAAATAATAATAATACATAGTGATACAGTGTATTTATATAGCACCCAATTCCCAAACGGGCTCTAAGCGCTGTAGAAATTTCCACAAAATAGGTAATAGCATTACATTACATTCATATTTTAGTTTTACTTTCATATCTCAAACATGCAAAAGACTAGGAAAAGAATACTTTCAGGATAATGCTTGCCTTCATAAGAAATTGCAAACGTGTCTGTCTTGAGTTTCTTTCTAATGTTATAGTTTAAAATTGGTTTGAGAGGGAGTTCCAAATTTTTGGGGCATATTCATGAAATGCTCTTTCTCCTGTTTTTGATTTAACAGTTGAAACTTTTAAAAGATTCATATTAGTTTATCTGAAAAGCCTGGATGGGGTGTACAGTATCATAATGAGGTCAAAAAGGTATTGAGGTGCCTCATATTTTGAAACACGAAAAAGCCATTCCCGAGCTCATTTTAAAAATATCATAGTTAATTAAAGAATATAGAAAGAATGCTAATTTTTTTGGTGTGTATAACTATAGTATAAGGTAAACTGATGACAGCTGAAGATTGTATTTGAAAATTGTAGAAAAATGCTCTATAACACTTTTTAACAGTATAACTGCCTCAATGAAAGAAAGTAAAGCCAATTAAGAAAAACCTCATATGCTAGGTACATGTATTATTTCCTAGGCACCACCAGTAACAAATATTTGGATAAAACCAAAGGCATTGCAAGAAACGCTTAAAAAATTATTAAAGTTTTTCAAAAGGTAAAATACGTTTTGCTTTATTTTAAAAACAGGCCCTATGTGACTATATTCTCTAAGTAAGTGTTTTGCATGGGTCCCCGGCAAGCCATAACACACCAGATAACTTTCTGGGCCTACAGAGCGGCAGCCATTACAGTGCTTCACTCTAGCATACTGACAAGATCTTTCACTGCCCATGGTCGGGTACTCACTAAATGCCTGAGTGTGGCAAAGAAATGTGTGATTAATGCAGAGCTGGACCACCACACCTCAAGGTCTAAGTAAAATCTGAGGGTTTAGAATCTACCACTAGACTACGATGCCATGTCATTTAAATTACAGGATTATTTTTTATGATACCGTACATATTCATGCAACACGCTACCGCTGCTGACTTTTTTTCTTAACGAAAACCCTATTTCAAACTAATTCAATACATGTAAATGTACAAATTTTATAAAAGATGTTATGCTCAAAGGAAAGACAATACACTGTTGTTCATCAGCTTCAACTTTGCCTTTCTTTGTTCAGTGTCCGGCTGCATTTGTGAAACGTTAAACTAGCTAGGACTAGAGGGCCTTTATAGTTTATAGCATTAGGATTGACATTCTCTGTGTTCTTAATGATTAAGGGAGAAATAGCAAGGATGTAAGGATGACCTCTAGAAGAAAATCTGAATATGGCTTAATAACCGTATTTAATTTTAAACAAACTACATGAACATGTATCATAAAAATACACAAAATGTGAACCTCTAGAAAGGTGCAGAAAATGACTCAAATCAAATTAAAGTTAAAGTAAAAGTTCTAGAAAAGTTACATCCATGAAACAGCCATGGTATACAGTTCTGCATGTACCAACAAGTCAACGAAGCATGCTAGGGGACGTCTACGGTGACTTAAACCTTACTGCAAAACATTTGGAGAGCAAGAGAGCCGAGACACGCTGGCTACGCGTATAAGCATGGCTGCATAGCAACAGAAATAGAGCCGGGAAATTCAAAAGAAATAGCGGCAAGTACAAACACATACTACTACAGCCTACACAAATGCTTTGTTTACCGGCTCTATTCACATACGCTTTTGTTAGCACTGTTATCACAGAGAGTTAGGCTCAGTTCTCCCTCTCGCTCGCTCGCTTTTCTTTGCTTACAGTTATAGAATAAATGTATGGATCAGGGACCTGAAACAGTGAAAGGCAACGGGAACTAATGATGCTTGATGATTGTCAGTGGGTCTTGAATTGTAAATTGTGGCTTCATCAGTTTTCCTATCCGAATTATTTCCTTATGCCTGTGGACAGGTCTGGTGATCATAACGGACAAATCTTTTGCTTTTTGGGTTTAATAATAATTTCAAATGAGAGGAGCAACATTACAAGTCTAAACAGAACATTTGGTAATACTAATTCATAGGAAAAAGTTAAACATTATTCCCATTTTCTGCTTAATAAAAGGCATGGAAGTCGGTGCACAAAATACTACGGTTGAAGAATATGTTGCGCATTCATTACTGATGGGAGTGTAGCTGTCCTCTCTCCTTTCTCCTCACAGCTAGAAAGGGAATGGCTGCTGACGGTATTGCACTAGACCGCTAGCTTGCTTTTATTTTTGCGGAGTTGGACCTTGGGTCTTCTATGGGACATGGATATCAAACTCTAGAGAAAGAAAAGCCAGCGGTGCTCAGCCATAAATTGTACAGTTGGGCGCTATGAATATCCAGGGTTGTCTTTCTTTTTCCAAAAGACAAGTCTCCAAGAGATTTATACACAACCAACGTCCTCTGCGCGGTTCACTTTGAAGACACCCAATTTACAGAGTCTCCCAAAATGAGCCGACTGAAATCAATAAAAACGTTTCCAACCTTGTTTGACATTCCGAACCCTCCTCTCATGATTGCAAACCGAAGACCAGTTTCCACAGAAAGAGTAGTAATAGCTACACGAGAGGAAAATTCACCAGTAACCATACAACCCCCGTCTTGACCGCGAAAAAATGAGTACAGCCTTGCCTACCCGTTTCATGCAAACAATTAGAGGAATTGGCTACCATGAAGTCTCTCTCACCCAAGAACTGCACCTTTCACTCATAGTCATACTAGGATGTCCATAATATTTTTTGCACCGAGCTTGACATGTCTGTCAAAAAAAAAAAAAAAAAAAGGACTGGAAGCACGTAACAAATAAGCGGATGGCCCAGGATAGAGAGAGATGGAGGGGCTTTGTTGATGGCCTATACCCTGCTCCAGGGTGAGAAAGGCAAAGAAGAAGAAGAAGAAGATGTAACAAATGCTGGACAGTGTCATTGTACCAAACCTCAACAAAGGCTTATCTTCTTTGCCGCAAGATGTCTCTTCTCCCCCCCCCCCCACACACACACCACTATGAGGAGAACGATGGCGAAGATAGAAATTTACCCTGGCTTCCCGCTAAGTGCCATAGAAGCCTTCAAATAGAAAGTTGTTGCTTAAACGGAGTCCAGAGATCGCTCATGTATACTTGTTTTTGGCGAAATACCTTCATTAAATTACAACATAGAGCATATGGGACTACGTATATTAGAAGGTTTGGGGGATTTCGGAATGACCCCCCCCCTTCCGTATGTGAGTGTGCAAGTATCTCCTATAAGTCATAGCTTCTTTCTGTATATCCATGTCTATTCTATTTAGAAATACTAAAAGTATGAAATTATATTTAATAATAGTTATTTCAGCATGAAGAATTCCTGTGGATGTGCGCATGCGTGCATAAACAAAACGACAAGTACATAAAATTACCGTATCTATATAGAGTTTGCTATACACCATCGCTAGCACTAACACCCCCCTCCCCCCTAAAAAATAAACAAATAAATAAAATAAATGAAAGAGATACATACATGGTGCCCGCGCTCAGTTGGCTGGGGCGGGGCTAAGCTGCGCGGAATAAGGCTTGTGACTGCACGGTATAGCCTCCACGTCTAATTTGCTTTTCTACTACTACTACTACTACTACTACTACTACTACTACTACTACTACTACTACTACTACTACTTCTACTACTACTGCTAGGCTACTACTACTACTGGGCTACTACTAGGCTACTATATGTAGTACTACTGCTATTACTAACAATACTGCTACTACTACTACTAACTAGTACTACTACTACTAATACTACTACCACTGCTACTACTGCTGCTGCTGCTACTACTACTACTACTACTACTACTATTACTATTACTAGGTTATGTAGGCCTACTGTTACTGCATTGCTACTACTGTGTATTACTACTACCTTTACTTATACTATTACCCGTGCAACTTGACCAACGGGTACATTCATGTTGTTAAAAAACCACAAAAAGCAAACAAAACAAAACAAAACAAAAAAAAAAAAAAAAACAAAAACAAAAAAAGACCGACCGTGGCTATTAATAGATCATTGAGGACGACAGAATCCTAGTCTAGTCTTAGCAGTCAAATTCTGTGCATTGTTAATCAAAACAAAATGGCGTCTCAAGTGAGACAAGAGCTAAGCCAGCTGATGAGTTTATCCCACTCAAGTGGTTCTCACAAAGATGTTACAGAAAGGTGTTTAATTTTGTCATCTATTTTCAACTTAAGAATAAAGAAACAGATTGCGAGCTAGATCAAGAATCTAATAGCAATGATATGATTGCGTTTTATAATATTGCTCTCCTTGAGTCCTTATGACGTATGCTATCTAGTCAACGAGAATTAATCAATTTCTGGAGTGACAGATATCTACAATGGGAAAATGTCTAGAACCTAGATGTCCTCTTGTATCAAATATCATTCAATAAAAACCCTCAAATAAAAAAAAACTACCAAAAACTTCAAATAAAAAATGGAAGCTAGAAAATTATTCCAAATAGTGACACGGCAGAAGACTAGTCTCAAGATCAAGATCTATATCTAAAAAAATCTAGACCTATTGCCGTTTGTTCCCACCCTAAAGGCCTTTAATACTCTATGAAATGAGGGGTAGGCTTTTGATTCAAGGGGTTACCACTATCTGGAGATTCTATTTATAATTTTCTAAGGCTGGCAAATAATCAAATAAAAGCACTAGACACGGCGTTATTTTCTCAATGTACAAGTCGCAGTTTAGTTTGAAACCCCCTCCAAACTTAGGGGACGTTTTTAATGCATGCCCTGCCCTGCCGAGGCGGCTGTCGCTGTGACACGCCTGATTTATGACCTGCAGGTGCAGTATCTGACAGGTGAGCATCGCTTATAACGCGGCACTGCCTGTGCAGGTCTGTAATTTTCCGATATCACGGCATTTACTGATTTAGTACCAAAATTACTTGTCACAAAATTCTTTTACATCATTGAGACTAGTATCAATGGAAAGATCATTCTGTTCTGCAAACAACGCATTGAAAATTTCGTCTCTTACTCTTAAGTTTTAAAATCTATCTTGATATTTGTGCGGTATGTGTATTGTTTTTAGGAATTTAGTTAGAACGTAATTTTTTCAAAGTGTGGTGTAATTATCAATTTTATTTGAAATTGAGCCTTTGTGTGTTTTAAATGTTAATACAGTCAGAACGAGAAAAGTTTTCCGCTTTTAATAGTGAAAAAACCGCGTGGGTGTCACGAAGTGCTGATTTTTTATGATTTATTTTTTGCACAGGTTTTCATCAACATCAGTTTACACTAACTTCAGGTGTAGCTGATTACTATTTTACATAGCGATCTGACAAATTGGTATAATCGGCTATGTTTCAGATACAATACTGCTCAAAATCTGTACAAAGATAGAAAGAAAAACTTTCCCCAAAAAATCTGTGCAGTCATAACTGGGAGATTAATAACATTTTCATTGATTATTTATATATATAAACTATATTAATCCCTTTCGGGGAAATTTGTCTTCGTTACCTAAAACTATGGAGCACAATTTTGATTCATTCCAAACGAGACTAAAAGAACTATGCCGACTCTGTGGACTACGCAATTTAACGTCGGCGGATAAGAACAAAAAATAAGGCTAATTCTTTGCAGTCACATTATGCGGGACATAGATTCTGCTCATGATTTTGATGTTCGCATAGATTAGAGACAAAGATATCTACTCTCCTTCTATGAGCTTTGTGTGCTTTAGTTCGATGAAAAACTATACAAGGAGGTCAACCCATGAGGCGCTGTCCAATGCACGAATGCGAGTGTGCTTCAAGAGATAGTTCCAAAGAAGAAAAAGGACAATTACATTTGTTAAATAGACTATTAACTCACCAATTTAAAATACATACAGACAAACACGGAGAGAGACAGAGAGAGAGAAAGAAAGAGAGAGAGAGAGGTGAATAAGAAGGGCGGTGGTACATATTCAAGGCACACCTTTTTTACCGTTATATGCTCACATATTTATCTTTGAGAAAGGAGAGAAAGGAGAAAGAGAGAGAGATGAAAAAGAAGAAGATGAATTCTTGAAGATATGGTCAATTATTTTTTATTTTATATTTGAAGAGATAGAGAGAGAAAGGAGGAGGAAGAAGAAGATGATGATGATGATGATGATGAAGATGATAATGATGATGATGATAACTTACAAATCAAAATTGAGAGAGAGACAGACAGACAGAGAGGGAGTAGGAAAAGAGGATTAGGGGGGCGGAGAATAATGAAAAGTGATTTAACTTACTATGTGTGGAAAAGAATGAGAAGGAAAAAGGTATAGAGAAAGAGTGAAAGTAAAAAAGATAGAT
>BMAT01011793.1:122658-140356 GCA_019649035.1 Elysia marginata | reverse complement strand
ACTTCTTGTTAATAAATCTATGAAGCTAGTGAAATTCATTTATTTTTTATCATTCTGGTTTATTTTCTTTAAACTGATTCATTATGAGTGGAGCTGAAAATATTGAAAGGAAACATGTGTATTAATGGGTTTAATTCAATGATCATAGTCTCT
This sequence comes from Elysia marginata, assembly GCA_019649035.1. Lineage (NCBI taxonomy): Eukaryota > Metazoa > Mollusca > Gastropoda > Plakobranchidae > Elysia > Elysia marginata. The sequence goes on along the minus strand of BMAT01011793.1, from coordinate 140,203 downwards.
TGTGAGTGATCTCAATGTTGACATGAGTGGGAAGGGGGGGATTAATGTTCAGAGTAAATCTGCCTTCTAGTGATAGATCTAGCCCGTGCTGGCCCACCTAGATGCAAGTAACATAAAGTTTTTAAACTTTCACTATTGCAAAGGGGTACAACAACAAATGATGTACTTTAATTTGTATGTAAATTTGTGAAAAATACTCTAAAAAGGGTTTAAGGCAGCTACATTAGTTGTTTCTTTTTTTCGCGCTGATCGTGATCTCACTATAAACACACCCAATCTCGCTATAAAACCTACTGATTCTCACTATCCATAATCAAAAGAGGTTGGCAGGTCTGTAAATGTTACATGATTGGCAAATTTAATTGTTGGGTTTTGAGCATTTTTAAAGTGTCTAGTAAAAGAGTCGGAAGTTGCTAATAATTTCACTTTTCAAGACGTACCTTTTATTTTTTTTACTGTGCATTTTTTTTTAGCTTTGAAACATAAATATTTTTCGTGATATTTATAAAAATTTTCCCGAAAAATATTGAATCTGGTGAGTTGATTGAAAATAAAGAGAGAAACAAGAAAGGAATTGGTTTTTAAAAGGCGTTTAAGCAAAAAAGGGTGTCCAACTTCTTCTCACTCGTCCTGGTTGTTAGACAGTTACATGTGTTATATTTCTTCAATAGGTTTAAAAATTGCAACACTGCACAACAATATCCTGCATCGGGGGGTATGAGGATGAAAGGGCTTTAACCCAGAACAAATCTGAGCAACTTGTGCCTAGATCACCTTGCATGCCTCTTCTTATGTCACTTTTTCTCTTACCAGGCCTATCATTTTGCTGTGAAAGAGGAAGCTTACATTCCAGATGTCAATGAGGAAACCATTCAAACTCCACCCCGCAAAAAGAAGAAGAAACACAGGTATTGCTTGTTTCATCTGAACTGAACTGGATTTTGAAAATTATTTAAATTTTAAAGTTGTATTTTTTAAAATCTAAATATATTCTGTTATAGTATATATATATTGATAGTGATGATCTAGTAAGGGCTTAACATGACCTTTTGGGCTTAAATGGTCTGGTCGGCCCAGTGTCAAGATAATGTGACTGGGTGTGGTGAGTGCAAGCGCTCCTTACATCACAGTGTGACAGCACACTTTCAATTGTCCCAAGCGCCGTCTGTGATATGACCTTGTAGTTGAAAAGAGATGTTAAAATCCAAAAAACCTAACCTAACCTGGGCTTAAATCAATTTTGAAAGATGGAATGATGCCTATGTTTTTTTTTCCCTAATGACGTTTTTAAAGTTTTGATGTTTTCACAATGTAATCCTGTTAAATCAATGCCAAACCATGCTACTGTTTACTGAGTAACTAATGCTAGTTATAGTGAAAAATATTCTTTTTCCTCAAAATATATTTAGTCTTGACATGTAGGCCATTTTTATGAACATATAAAACTATTGTTGAAAAAATATTTTGTCGCGTATACAATATTGTCTAAAATTTGTGCAATAAAACAGGAAATTGGAAAATAAATTCACACTTTTATAGCAAAAATTTAATATTGCTTTGGGCAAAATGATTGATTGTAGGAATTGAAGTTTTGCTGTTCTTGCTACCTTTCTGATTTTTAATGAGACTGACAGTGTCTCTTATTTTTTTAAGTTGTCTTTTTATATAAGTCAAACTTGCATCAATGGAGGAAACTCACATTCTCTACCAAAGGTTAATATTATTACTATTTTTTGCTGCTGAATATTCAAATGTATTATGTATTTTATCATTATAGCACCCTAAGAACATTGAAGTGGTGGCCGGGATTTTTTTTTCATTAAGCAAGAAAAATTTGGGGTTATTTTTATTGGCTCTTTTTTTTGTTATTTGACTGGCAATCTCTTTTTATATATATTTTGAAATATTTGATGCATTTTTCTTAACCTTTAGGGGTGTAAGTTTTGAAGATGCTTAATCTTTTAAATGCATATAATTCAGCTCATAATCACAATTTTAACTGCCTTGAAGGGTTTTTCGTAATCAAAATAAATTTTTTATTTGGGTAAACTAATTGTTCAAAGTTATATTTGCAGTTCTAAAGAAAATTATTTATTGGTATTATGTTTTAACTATATTGCCATCTTTTTTTTTCTTTCTTTTGTTTTTTTGTCTAAGGCTTTGGTCAACCCACTGTCGCAAAGTTCAATTAAAGAAGGACAACTCTAGCAAGACTGTGTACAACTACCAGCCCTGCGACCATCCTGGGCAGCGGTGTGATGAGACCTGTCCTTGCATCATGGCCCAGAACTTCTGTGAGAAGTTTTGCCAGTGCTCTTCTGATTGTGAGTCTCCTAATCTTAACCTTTTTATTGGGAGTTTCTTTATGATGCGCTTATTATACTAGAGTCAAGAATGGTGTCTGAAACAGGAACATTGAAAAAGTCCTGTAACTGTAATATCACTTACATCCTTTTACATGGGCCCATTACCATGTGAAGACAGAAAAAAAAGACTAAAGTTATTTTCTTTACAAAGCTGTGCAACCTTTTTTTTTTTAATGGAAGATCTTTGTGGGATCTTTAAGTCTTTCTGCAGCTCAGAGATATAAATATGATAAAGTTAGCCTAAGGTCAATAGAATCTTCGCGGTCCCCTAAACATTTCAAACTTTATTGAAGTTTATGAAATAATGTTGGTAGAACACTTTTGATGTTACTGTTCATGATAGGCAAGTATTAGCTTTTGTCTCTTTCAGTTTTGTTCTCTCTCTCTTTCTGTCTCAATATTTACAGCCCAAATGAAAATTTAAGGAAAAGAAATCTATATCTCTATATTTCCTTTTTCTTTAGGGGAGAAGTGAGGGGGGAGGGGGCTGCTGGACATATAATTTTACAAAAATATTGCAATAAAGTTTCAATGATGACAGTAAGTACAGCAACACTTTAAATATCATGGTGAGTTAGATTGTTTCAAAGGGCTCTGTTCAAGTTGATTTTTATGTTGCCTTATATTTCTCTAATAGGGAAATCATCCTTAATTTTTTTTTTTCACCTCTCACTATCGCCAGGCCAAAACCGTTTCCCGGGGTGCCGTTGTAAGGCTCAATGCAACACCAAGCTTTGTCCCTGCTTCCTGGCTGTTCGAGAATGTGACCCTGACCTTTGTCAGACTTGTGGAGCAGGTGGGTAACTTTAATGTTTTGAAGGTTTTTTTTTTCATGTGTTCTTCAAATGCTTTTTATTAAGGTAGAGATTTATAAGTGAACAATAGAATGATGTAGAACAGACCTAACATTGGTGACACAAAGTTCATAAGTATGAGGTTGCCCTTTTAAAAAACTGATGTTGGTCTTTTGCAATTACTGTGTTAGTTTGTGAACCATAAAAATGTTTAGCTTGAATGCTAATAGGATAAGGGATGTCATTTCTTTGGCTTTTTTTTTTAGTTTTTGTCATTTTGATGCCTAGCATCATTTAAGTTAATGCATGGATTTGAAGAGATTGATGTGAGGAAAAAAAATGTAACCCTGCTGAATGATATATTTTGTAAAACTTTAAGTATACAAGAAAGTAGCACTTAGGTTTCCTGTTGTATTTGTAAAAGTTGAGTGGCATCCTTGAAGACAAAGATTTTTAAATTACATGTATTGATGTGGTAAAGAGAAACAATGCAGTAACTTTGATGGAAATACAGGTAAACAGATTATATTTTATTGTTAGCTTTGAGAATCCAGTTATTGAAAAACCTGCCTACGTTTATAGTCACTAATTCATCTACCAACATTTAGGCCACTAGATCAATGCTCATAATAGAGTAAATACTTGCCAAATATAGTATTGCTATAGGATGTTAAGCAAGAAAAACAGCTGGCATGGTGTCTCTCTTTCTCATTTTTTTTCCCTAAACCAAAATTTTGTTGTCCTCCTCATACCAACTGGTATCAGAATAAACCCTAATGAAGAATTTTTTTGTTTGTTTTGTAAATTTTTTTAAATTAATTTCCAGTTGAGTGTGGTTGCCTTTATCAACCTTTCTTTTTTAATTTCTGGAGACTCCCTTGTTTTATCTGCTTTTTTTTTATTTTTACAGATCAGTTTGAAACACAAAAAATTTCTTGTAAGAATGTTGGTGTTCAGAGAGGTTTGCGAAAGGTAGGAAAAATGTTCTTTGCATTTGCAAGGGTTATTTCTATACTCTGAAACTAAATTGCAATTCATGTGTATTTATCATATCTTACAAAGATATACATGTGTTTCCTGCAAAATGATAACTTTTCTTTGTATTTGTATTTATAGATAAATGCATGCAGTTTCCATGCTACACATGCACTGTTAAATTGTATTTACCAAGTGGTCCCACAGAATTTGTGATGCTGTTGGAATTTTTTTTGTCAACTTTCGCATTAAATAATCAATGTGGTTTCACTTAATTTCTACCTCTCATTATTTAAAAAGTTTATTACCATCTTCAAAAAAACCATAAGATTGTTCAACACATTGGTTATAGACTAGTTGCTATGCCTTGTAGGCTATTTGAATGGACATTCTTGTTCTTCATTTTTCTGAAGAAAAGGGTAAAAATTCCTCTGCCACCTCATGGCATTATTGAAGTACAACAAATTTTTTCTGTATTTTAAATGACATCTTCTGTAAAACTATTATTCAACAATTTGGCTCAGCTTGAGGTTTATCTACAGATTTTGGAAAACAGAACATTTGCGTTATGAAATTTTAAAGTTATTCTTTTCAGCAAAATCTGTTTTCAAATTTACACAATCTTATCAAAAATTTTGATATGTGAACTTTTCTTAGCTTATTTTAACAAAACATTGAAATTCTCAAAATTTTCCAATCTTCTCATTCTAGCACCTGTTGATGGCCCCGTCAGATGTTGCCGGATGGGGTATTTTTCTAAAAGAGCCTGTTGAAAAAAATGAGTTCATCTCTGAATATTGTGGAGAGGTGAGGGTAAAAGAAAAGCTTGTACAAACATCGGTTACAAATACTTCCTCAGCTCTTGGTAAAAAGTCAATCAAGATATGCCACATTGTTGTTGAATGTCAAGTATGAATGGTGCCTCAATCTGTCGATTAAAATCTTTCACCTGAAAATAAGATGTTTACTTGTCTTGTAATTGCAAAACTAAGCATGTTAATGACTTCACTTCAAGCTATAATATTGGATTTATGTAAGTTAGCTTTACACATGACTTTGATGTATCTATATTGAACAGCTTGCTAGGCAGGGATTAACATGTAATAACTGTGCAAGAAAATCATGTTCAGAGAGTTGAGCATCAAACATACATTGACTTATTTTAATTAATGTAGTAGCCTTTTGCAAGGATTTAATTCTCAATGTGCCAGTAAAGTAGTAGCCTTTTGCAAGGATTTAATTCTCAATGTGCCAGCCATCCTGGACATTTTTTAAATGAAATTGTCAGAAAAGTTTTCTTTTTTCTGTTTATTTTGTGTAATAAGCATTTTTATATTTCATGTCAAGGTTTAAGAAAACCAATCTGCTTTTCCAATATTCTGCCTGTTGAGCATTTAGCAGAAACAAGCTAAAATGTTTACTTAAAATGACATGTTGAAATAGTGAGATAGACAATGCAAAGCATGCATATTTCAACAACCTCATACGTTTCATTTGGCTGTTTTGTAGATAATATCGCAAGATGAGGCAGACCGAAGAGGAAAAGTGTATGACAAATATATGTGCAGCTTTCTGTTCAATCTTAACTATGGTAAGGTTTTAATTACTTTTTTTTAAATTTTCATTTCTTTCTTTCTTTCTCTTTTATGGTTTCTATCAATTGTATATATCTTAACTTTTGAGTCATTCGTACTTCCCTACAGACCCATAGGAAAGAATAATCAATACCTTTCAAAATCTGATGACTCAAATTGACGCATACCACGGATCTGTTTTAGGATCCCAAATATGTATGTTTTCTTCAGAAGATCTCATATTTCAAACAGAATAAGCTGTTCCCAAATACTTCAACTTAAGGGGACTGCATTGCAATAGATTATTTCGCTGCAGCATTGATAAACATTCTGGATAAAGGCACCTACTCCCAAATATGGAAACATGCCAGAGTGGTCACTATCCTCAAACCAGGGAAACCAGCAAATGAAGCATCTAGCTACAGACCTATATCACTGCTCTGCTGTCTTTATAAGCTGCTAGAGAGAATTATCCTCACTAGAATAATACCCTATTTTGAGCGTAACATACCAGTGCAGCAAGCAGAATTCAGACCACAAAGAGGAACAACAGAACAGGTTCTAGCTTTTACATCTCACAACTGAGGCAGGTTTTGAAAATAAATTAAAGACTGGAGCTGTCCTTATATAATACCTCTCTCTGCAGCCTATGATGCAGTTTGGACAGGACTCATGTTTAAACTTGCAAAACTGATCCCCTGCAAAAAACTTTGAAAATCCTTTCTTTTTAGACAGTTCCATGTGATCCTTGGAGGGGAAAAGAACAAAACAAGAAAAATCAGGAACAGCGTGCCTCAGGGTTCAATTATTGCACCAACCCTTTTTAACATCTACATTAGTGACACGACGGGAACAAACTCTTTTCAACTAGGTTACGCAGACGACTGGGCCTTAACACACCAACCCTTAAATGGACAGAAATAGAAGACACTTTCAGCAAAGAAAGAACTGCTCTAAAGGAATACTTTAACACCTGGTACCTGGAAATGAAAACACCAAAATCAGTGTGAACAGCATTTCATCTGAACAACCTTGAGGCATCAAAAACTTTCAACATCAAAGTTAAAAACCAGATATTACCATCAGATCCCAGCCCAAAGTATCTGGGTGTCACTCTAGACAGACAACTTAACTACCGCAAATATCTGGAAGGATGCGCTTTCAAGATTGCAAAAAGAAACTGCAAATTGAGAAAGCTTGCAAGAACAACATGTCGCACCTCACAATCTGTTCTGCCAATGTTGATTCTTGCCTTATGTTGCAGTACAGCTGAATATTGCACTCCAATGTGGATCAGAAGCCCGAACACCAAACTGGCTGATGTTAAACTGCGTGAATCGATGAGAACAAAAGGTGGCTGTCTCAAATCAACGCTAATAGTGGCTTCCTACCATATGCTCAATTGCACTCCCCACATCAGAAGAGAAGATGTGACACAGAAAATAATCAAATGAATCAAAGGCATGGCAGATAACATACCTCTTAAACAATTACACAAGGAAGCCCCAACATCAAGAGGACTGAGGTCAAGAAACCCCTTCTACAATGCAAAGATTGAAAACTTAAATGTAACAGAGGAATGGAGGAAAGAATGGAAAAATAACATTCCAAAAGGTGGAGGTATAATAACTTATTCAACCTAAACTCTTCCTGGCTTCCTAACATTAAAAAGAAAGCACTGGGTGATAACCAACCGAATTTGGACAAGACATGCAAAGACCGCCTATATGATACACAAATGGAAACTGAAAGGCTCTCGAAAATGCCGACGATGTAGCAAGGCGTCTGAAACAGCAGATCACATTGTTTTAAGATGCCCTGTTACGAAACTAGATGGTGGATATGAAACAGTCCATAATGCTGATAAAGATCGGGTAGCCTGGATCAACAAATAGAGCCATGCAATACTATCACTATAGTAACTATTACTGCAATTTTTTTAATGGAGCTATTACAGTTCTTAAACCATCACCATGTCATTTAATGTCGGGCGAAAAAAGCTTTAAAAAATATTTTCCCTATATTTGTAGATTCTCATTGGTTAAAATGCATTACGCAAACAATTTTAATTTTTTGTCTGTGGTTTCGGGGGTGTTTTTATTTTTGCGGCGTTGGTTTGTATATTATGTGTCAAAGTTTATTTTGATTACCTTTCCAGACTTTGTTGTGGATGCTACTAGGAAAGGCAACAAGATTCGATTTGCTAACCATTCTATCAACCCAAACTGCTATGCCAAAGTAATGATGGTGAATGGGGATCACCGAATCGGCATCTTTGCCAAGCGGCCGATTCAGGCAGGAGAAGAACTCTTCTTTGATTACAGGTAGATGTTTATGTATCTCAGGTGTAATAAAAGTGAGATGGCCGTGGAAAGTCAAGTATGAGTTGCTCAGACTAGTTTTGATTAAAAACCCTTTCAATAACAAAATTTTTGTACAACCAACTATTCTTTGTTGCTTTGAAAGATATTATCTCTGGTTAAAGCAAGGCTGGAGCTATAAGTTTTTCAACCTTTTTAACCTTTTGAAGGGCATGAATTACTCTATATGATTAGGAGAGTGATAGTAAAAGTAACTCTATGCATTTTTGTTTTCATTCTATATGATTAAGCTGATAATTTAGTGGAAACCTAGTTCAAATCTAAAGGGGGTCGACCAAAACTTTTGAATTAAGAGGATTTGAATTATACACAAGGGATAAGGTTTATATTACTGATAGTTTTTTGCTTATTACTTGTAATAGCCACCCCCGTCTTTCACCCTGCCCTTTGCGTACTAAGACTTTACTGGCACAAACACAATGTTTCTATGATGAAAAAAAAACATGTTTGTTAGTTCTGTGGTGGAAACTTTGCTAAGTGTTTCCCAAACCTAGTCAAATAGCATACTTTTGTTGTAAAAAAACTGCTAGCAAACAGAAAGGAAACCTACCATAGGCCACGGTTTGAACTTCTATTTAAGAGAATTGAAGTTTGTAAACTTTGAATTTTGAGTCGAAATCTAACAAAGCCTAAGAGAAAAAATGAACCTCACGCCTAGAAAACTTTGGATTACGAGAATTTTAATTATCAGACTTCAATTTAGGAAGTTTCCAATGTAATTATGTCAGGGAATGTTGTGGAAAACTTCCTGTGTCACGTTATAATTGCTAGTCACCGGTCTAGAATTGCTGTATTCAGGAAGGTCGTGTGCAAATTATCCTATCTTTGTAGCTGTTCAAATTTTTTAAACATTTTCCTACATGTTTCGGGTTAAAGTATGAAAACAAGAATGGTAGAATGAGGCAGCTCTCAGTCGAGGTAGTTTTTTCTTTCAATTTCACTCCTCTTTGTCTCCACAGGTACGGCCCAACAGAGCAACTGAAGTTTGTCGGGATCGAAAGAGATGGCATGATTTGATCAACTAATCTGAAACGTTATAAAATTCTCCACTGTCTCCAGAAGAACAAGCTCAAGTTTTTAAAACAATAAGACCTCCAGAAAATGTTTTATAAGCGTGTAAATTTTAATCAACCTTGATGCATCAGAAGCAAATTTTCATAACATTGTGTTTTATGTAAATATATATACATGTAGCAATTTTTTTTAATGTCTGTAAATTTTTACTCTCGTTTATCCTTCTTCATGCCATGCTAGGTTTAATGAGCAAACAAACAAAAAATTAGGACTAAGAGATAAGAATGGTTTCTTGATACATAACATATTTTACAATAAGAAGCTCATAAATGAAAGTATTCAATGTGTAGTATTCCTAGAAATAGAATCCAGTTAAATTGTTTTGTGCACTGAGATATTTACAATGTAAGGAAGTTCTTTAAAAACCTTTTAGGTGGTGAAGAATTTAAGCTTATATCTTAATTAGGTAGGAACCCCTTTATTTGAACTCTGGACCAGTGAGGCCCACTTTCTTGAATTTGCATAAAAATACTGTAAATGGTCCATCCAGCATTCATTTTATTTCGTTTCATATTCATTGCAATACTGCTTTATATTAATTTTTTAATTTGTGAAAACAAGTCAAATTTTTTTAAAATTTTGCCCCAGGGCAATTTTTTTTTTTCAGTTTTACCATCTGCACAAGTTGTTATAACTTGTGGGACTGCTTCATAAATCCATTTGAATACCTGATATAGTATGCCATTGTCATGGAAATATGAATTTCCCATGAAGGTTCTATCTTGTCTTACCTTTAACACCTTTGTTTGGAGAGGGTTTCATGACTCAACTTGTTTTTTTTTTATCACTACCAATTCTATTTCATACAGCCCTGCCATCAAATGTGTTCCTTGTGTAGTTTAAGAACTCTTGAGCTTTCAAAGGATGCTTTTATGAAGGTTTTCTTTTTTATCATATAAGATATTGGAATTAAATGCCTTCCCACGAGTCCCACAATTGGGGGAAAAAAAACCTTTTGAAAGTAGATTCATTCCTCCTTTTCTTTGTGCTTCAAATGAAAAGAAATTCAAGATCTTTATGCAAAATGTTGATTATTTCATGAAACATGATTGTTGAACAGCTCAAGAAAATGCATTGTGGAATATGTAAACACCTTGCGAATGTGAAACCTGCAACCTCCAACTCAGTCTGCCAAGGTTGCAAGGCCTATATTCTGTTGTGATTAAACCAATACAATAAAGGAAGAAAGCTCCGAATGTTGATCTGACAGGGTTGAAATTAGCAACATTGTCAAATAAAAGTGGATTTTTTTAAACCACTAAAGCAGTTATCACAGGAAATTATTATTTTTTTTATTCTTTTCTCATTGAATCCTAGTGTAACTAGTGTAAAACTGAGAATCTAAGTTTTTGTTGTATTGCTTGTGAACTGAGTATAAGTCATTAAGTGGATCAAGGGTTTAAAATATTGTCGTACTTTCAAGAGCATTCATTAAATGCTTCATCTGATACAAACTTTCTATGTTGTAAATTTGGTTTCTTAATACAACAGTTTCAAGTTACTTTGTTTGCCTTTTTTCAATTCTTGATTTTTTTTTTGTTAGTAAGGTAGATAAAATGCAGGTCTCATAGTTTTTGGAGACACATGAAGAGAGTTTGATTGAATACAGTCAAATTTGCTTAAGTAGGTGTTTGGCTAACGATTTTTTTTTCACATAGGCTATATATATATAGAAGGACTTGCAGGTAATTGAATTTTCACCTAAGTCAATTTTATTGTTTCATGTCCATTGTAGTTGTATATTGACTTAGGCAGAGTTGGCTGTATCTACTATCTCTGACCATTTCTAAAAAAAAGTTGTCTCTATTAGAAAGTTAGAAAAATGCATTGTTTAAATTAAAATACAGTGGAATCCACCCAAAGTCAACACCTTTGAAGGCGCTTAAAGTCAACACTATTTGCCAGTCCCATTTTGTATTTTGTTATATTTTTGTAATGGTTAAAGTCAACTCTTGCTTCAAGTCAACAGATTTTTTTCAGTCCCAAAGTGTTGACTTTATCAGGATTCCAATGTCGTAACAGCTAGGACTCAGGAGCAAGCAAATTGCAATATCAACTTTTGAACTGGTTGCCAGACAAAAATAATTGATTTGATGGACATCAAAGTGACAAAATTGCTTTTGACAATTGCATAGGCGTATTTATTCAAATGTAAACATTTGAGATAAACTCATGATGACAACATGAGGCTTCATCAGTTTTTTTTTCTCTTTTATTTCTTAATTTAGAATCGGAAATACATTAGAATTTTGGCACAGTACTCTAAAATTACAAATCAAATACAATCATTCACTTTTCTCCCCAATTTATGATAGCAAAAAAACATACTTTTTACTTTGGGATGTCATTGTCACCAACAGTGGAGTCAGCTTAAGATAGTCCCTGTTTAAGATAAACTTTGGGTCAATATAAACTAGATTTTTGTTGTCTTATCTTTTTTTCCCCCCCACATAAACAGTGGATAAAACCTTAACTTTTTTTGTGGGGTTCAGAGGGGTTTATCTTTACAGGAATCCACTGTAGGCGACTGCACATTTTGAGCTGTTCCGAAGCACTGCAGGTTTAAAAAATATTGCAATGCATTGCTTCCTCTTTGTTAGTCCAATACTCATCGCCCCAATTTAAATTTGAAGGAGGATCTAAATGATACAGTAACGAAAGCAGTTGATATACTTACAATCTTGACTTTAAATTTCAATATGGATGCGTAAACTAATTTTGCCTTGCTACTGCTTCTTGAAATAGGCGAGTTCTATCCTGTATTTTTTGTAACTTAGGCTGCAGCAAAAAAACGTGCAATAAGAAAAATTTAATATATTTTTTTGTCCATGTTACATGTTGCTGTAAATATATGAATGAAACAAGCTCTCTTACTTTCATTCAAAAACAAGCATGGACAAGTTAAAGTTTTCATTAGAGATTATGTATTATGTACAATTTTTTACAATATGTTTCATGTCTTTTCATTCCTTCAGCACATGAACAGCGATACACACATGGGATAACAATTGAGTTTTATCAATATTTCAGTAGTTGTTTTCTTTTCTAAATTAAACTACAATATAACCTCTAGTTTTTTAAACATTCACATTGAAATCAATAACTTTCAGTCCTTTCCACTCATGAGTTGGTTACTCTTTTCGGTCTAATTCCAAGTTGAAATTTGTTATTCATACACAGCAATACAGTTTGATTTACTAATGTATGCATATTTTTCAGGTCCAAATTCTTTGGACTCCAGGGTACGGGAAAACTTCAAAATTCAAGTCTCATAATTTGAAGATTTTTACATGTGAGGTTTATTCTTCCTCTTTGGCTTCGTTAGTTTTTTTTAAACTCATATTCTATGTAAGTTCATACGGTGATTTTCTCTTAATTCAAAGTTTATATTGAGGTCTAGAGAAAGTTTTGTGATAAACACCCAGTGCACGAAGTTTCCATCCCAAAACCTACACAGAAGTGTCTGTGGTTGATGCAATAAGATTGTTTGTGCTGTCGCAAGGATGGGGTGAGGGAGGACGGTGCTAGATAACTGAGAAATACCTGTGTAAATAATCCTGGTCCATAAGAACAATTCAAATCCTCTAAGTTCAAAGTTTTTTTCTTCATTCCCGAGAGCTTCAAATTTTGAGATTTCTACTGTATATTACAGAGACATCAACTCTTTCTGTGCCGAAGGTAATTTTAGCTTCTCACGGGACCTCATGATTGACAGACAAGATTGTACTGAGTGTACTGATTTCGCACCAAAGAACGGCTTCTTCAAAACAAAACATGCATAGGATATTTCGTCGCCTGTAGTCCTAATTTTTGTTCGACAGTAAAATAGTTCCTTAAAAAATTTTAAACATGGAAGCAGCGAAACAAAATATACCAGGACTGATGAATCAGTCGTTGTCTAAAAAGGTCAAATTTGTCGACCGGTGTATCGGTTACGGGCATAGAAAAAGTTAAGCTAGTGATCAACTTCTACTGGCACAAATGTTTATGACTGGGTAAACAGACCAATCAATATAAAATACAATATTAACATATCAAACAAATATCTTACCGAAATATAAATTAAAGACCAGTTTACTAAGAATCATAATTTAAAAGCAATTAGTTTCATATTTATCTTTAATGACGACCAATTCTTTAAATGTAAGCATGAAGTTTTTAAGGCATTTAAAGGGCTTTATAATTATCTAAAACCAAATCCAACAAGAAAAGAACACCAGATGTTAAAAAAAAAGTCATAATACAAGCACAAAACAAATAAAACAATCTAAAGTGCTGCTATGCATGCTGATAAGACTGATCCACAAGAGCCGCTTGCTGTGGTGTCAGGACTTCTGCGGCATGCTCATTCCTCCACTGCGTGAGTCTTGACTCCCCAAACTCTTCATGGAGCCTATCTCTCTTGGCCTTTGATTTTTCTATCTCTTTGTTCATTCTGGGAGGTTAAAAAAAGAAATCATGTGAAAATACTTTCAGTGCTGGAAAAAAAATGGGTGGGTCTCCTTTGCTTTAAAGAAGATTGATAATGATAATTGATATTAATAAACAGTATAGACTCATTGTGATATACAGCGGATTCCACTTAACTCAAATTTATGGACTACTCGAATCTATTCTAGGATCTCAACTAGCATTTGTTTCTTTGACAACTATCCTTTAATTCAAAGTTCTGATATTTTGAACTGAACTAGCAACTCCAAATCACTTTGAAATGAGTGGATTGCACTGTAGTATTCATATCACCATCCAAAAATGTAGGCAAGGATATTTTCTCCACATTAAAACTGTATTTTAAAGAAAACAGAGAGCATCATGACAGGCTAATGGAAAAAATTTTGGTGATCAACAACAACAGTGGAATCCCTGAAATAAGACCTTGAAAATTGTTGGTAAAAACAGGTCTTATAAGAGTGCGGTCTTTGTTCAGGTGTTAATAACTCGACCCATTTAAGCAGATGTCCTCAACTTTAAAGTCTTATTAGAGGTGATCTCTTTATCAAGGGGTCTTAATTGAGGGGTTCCAAACTTCCACTGTATTTCCATAATAGATAGGAAAATATTAAGTAAAAAAGAAAGACTTGATATAATAAACAATGTTGCTTTTCTTAGTTTAAAAAAACACAGTCGAGTCCAGATAACTTGAATCCCGATAGTTTGAATACTTGGATATTATGAATTGGATAATTTTAACAAATATTTCCTTCTTAGACTTATCTTAAAAATCATTTGATAACTAGAAATAAAAAATGGACAATCTAATTAACTCAATATCAAATTATCACTTATTTGGTACTGTACCATTTCACATCCTGGCATATGCTCTATTATAATTTTGAAGAACAGGGATCAAATAGAGAAAGCTGCTACCATTACATAGTAAACATCAGTAAGTGGTACTGAAAGCAGTCCTTTTCAAGACTAACTTTTACCTGGCCTAACTAGGGCAACCATTATAACAAAGTTTTAACCTTTTAATGTGAAACCCTTATGTACAGTATGTATACCCCCTCCTCTCCCTTTCATCCTATTTTAACCATAGAAGTGTCACATATTAATTTTTGAATCATAATTTCCATTTAAAGCTAACAATAAAATTCCCGTTTATAAGCCAATTTAATCAGCCAGCTGACACTTTGTAGGTTAAGACAAAGGGAAATAAGTCTTAAATAAATAGTAATGTCATTTTTTATTTGCCGTGTTAATGCACATGTAAGTTTCCATATTTAGGATAAAACATGAAGTTTAAATTGTACATTTTTTAGGTTTTTTTTATCTTCTTTCTTTATAGACATGTATATCCTTCAACTTAAATTCTTGATAACTCAAAGTTGATTTCTTATCCCAAGGGCTTTAAAATAACCAATCTAGACTGCCTTACCTCTCACTTTCTGCCTTTGCTCTGGCTATAAAGTTGTCTCTTTTTGCGGTGTCAACATTATCAGTCTGTTTAGATTCCTTCTGTTGAAGAGAGAAATGTTCAAATGTGAGAGCATAGAGGTAAGCACGCAGCAGAAAACAGTTGAAACATAAACCACTTAAACAGAAAACAGCTGAACCCCCCCCCCCCCCCCTTCCAAAAAAAAAAAAAAAAAAAAAAAAAAAAAAAAATTAATTGACCTTTGTTTTGGTCTTCCTCTTATTCTTTGTTATTATAAAACTCTCAACAGACCAAAGGGCTTGGCTGCCAAACTATGGCCAAGTCAAAACATGATCATAAATTAATACAATCAATACCACACTACAGTCAGCCCCTCACTGAGGAAAAAAGGCATTATTTCTATCATGCCGCACCTTTTATTCCATAGAAATTCTAACAAAGCCTCTTTGCAGTAAAGCTATGAAGGTCACTAGGTCTGTGTTTGTGTAACACATACCACACCATTCTTTTTGCCTTCAGTGAGAACACAAACAACGGATGTGCAAGACCTCTCTCTCTCTCACTCTGTGAGTCTGTCTGGACTTTGTAACTGTGTGTGAAGCCAGGCAAACATTGATGCATCACAGAAAATCAAACTGTAGGTTTACTTTAAGGTCTGGCGTTGCTAAATTAGTATACAGTTTTGAGTTGCCTGGCCTACAACACGAGTATAAAAACGGAAGTGAGAAGCAATAATTGTTACTGTTAGAAGAATGAAGAGATGGAAAGAGGCCTCAAAGTAAAGAGATTGCGTGGGTGTGATCAGTACAAGCTAAATCTGTGCATCTATTTACATAGATTTAACACCTTGCTTCTAAGGCATTAGCAACGGTTTTGTTAGGAAGGCAAAAATAATTTTGCTCAGAATTCTATCTACACTTAGACTTAGGTAACTTATGAAGTTTATGATAAAATAGAACTTGTAATAAAGGCTTACCATTGACACAGTAGTATTGAATAAAAGGAATGATTCAGTGTGTTGTGTATACTGAAGGCTTGAGCCTCGATTTAGGTCTACACACAAACTGTAAAACACCCCATTGATCAGTATTTTATTGATCACTTAACGTTGGGTTCTTTGAATTAACCAGGACAAAAACTCAAAGCCTCATGTTATAAACGACTGGCATGTAGAAACAAATGCTTGTATGATACTATAGTATGAAACATAAGAGTGTGAATATATTTCCCATCTAATTGTTTGGTTTCCAATCAATCAGCCTTTACTTGACTAGAAGCTCAAGTGGAATAATTTATTAGAAAGAGGGTGTGTGTGTGTCCATTCTAAAAATTACAGCGAAGAAGGAAGTTTTAAAGAAAGAGTAATCTTGATAGCAAGAGGGAAGGGAGTGTACCATGTGAAAGAAAGTCATTATTGAACTAATCCAATGATGCACATGGGACAAAACTCTTAAATAAACATTTATACATGAAACTGTTTGGCTCTGGTGCTGCTTATGTCCTTTTTATTAATTAAATGCACTAGTTGTTAAAACCAAAATATGTCTAAACTATTATAAAATTTGAACCACCACAGAATTTCGGTTCATAGGTGCTCTGCTGTAATATACATAACATACGGAAACAAAAGTGTTCCTGACTTTTTACCAGCACGCATCTTCAAGACCAAGGAGGCACAAGGATAAAAATATACTAGTTTAGTTATCTTTAAAAATTGAAGTTATATCTCATGATGATGATCAGTGAAATACTGTAAATCAGTCTGATGCCAGAAACTTCAGTTTGAGAAAACACCTTTTGAATACTCAAATTTATCCTTGCTTCCCCATCAAATGAAGTCCTAATAAATGAGATCTTCAGAAAATGTTTTATTCTTGCGTTTTTTAGGTTTGGATACTCAGAAAAATGTAACGTTCAAAATATCAACGCCTTACAGTTACATTTCTATAGTATGAAATCAGCAACATCAAACTCATTTTTAACTATCACAAGACTTTAAATCCATATAGTCGGCACTATCAACTGCTCTGCAATATAGCCATATAGTTCAATGATAACCACTAATTGTTCCACTTTCTTGATGATCAATGCCATGATGAATATTACCACAATGTTTCTGCAGCTAACAAGACTTCATAGGCCTACCTTGCACATAGGCCTGCTCTTCAATGGCTGCAGTCCTGTTCTAATACATTCAAGGTCTTAAGTAGGTGCTATTTTAGACTACATCTAGTTTCAGATTAATTATTTCTAAGATAAATCATTCTATAACATTTTCAAGCAAAGAATGAAATTTTAATGATTTCTCTAAACAGTCTAATAAAACAAAATAAAGAGAATTCTCTCTATTTATTTGAATCGAAACAAAGAAGACTGCAAAAGTACACCAGCATAGGGACTGCAGCAGTTGAAGAGCTGTGTAACTAACCTGTAGGCACAGTACAAAAAAGATTTGCTGAGATTTAAAAACTAGGAAAATTAATAAAGTTCTGCATCACCATTC
>BMAT01011793.1:46327-59868 GCA_019649035.1 Elysia marginata | reverse complement strand
GTTTGCATTTTCATGGAAAATGATTTCTGTGCCAGTTACCTGACAATATTTGTTCACAACAAGTCAACTTTGTGTTCACCATTGACATTCTATGCCTTTAACAATGGAGTGAGTGTGCCTTTGGGCAAAATCTTAAGCCCAAACAACGGTCTTCAATATTACTCTCAATTCATGGAGGCTGTACATTCAGCAAGAAATTATTCTATTCCTGTGGATGTTGCTGTAAAGAAAATCACTTTGTCACTCCAAAAAGTCCTTGATTTAGAAGACCCTTATTCATGCAAGACCAAGAAGTTAACATTCCTCACACGACAACTTCATCTGACCTACGATAAGAACTTCTCGGTGAACGATTACTGAATGGATTACATAACTTGGAAAAAGACCACCAGAAGAACTCAGCCCTGTATCAGACCTCCATTAAGAAGGCCAGATTAGCAGACTAATAGTAATACGCATGATACGCTACTGGGTGAGTTGCCATCAACTACTTTTTCTGTCCTACATAAGGTAATGAAAAATCTGCAGTGTCAAATATGTAGGCAAACGAAGCTAACTGAAGTTTTTAAAACTGACTTCCCATCAATTATCTTCTATTTTGTAAACAGTGAAATCCGTATGCCAATGCAGCTCTTTTAAATTCCTGAATCTTACTTGAACATCAGGAAAGAAATGAAATTTTAGTGTCTTTGTTGAACAAATGTAAAAAAAAATTTAGCTGTGTGTGTACTTGATAATGCAGTAGATAAATATGCTATTTTATTATTTTTTAAATCATGTCAAATCAATACAATCAAAGTCAAACTCGATACTGGGGGAAAATGCTTCAAAAGCTACAAATTTGACTCTATGACCACAGAGGCCTGTTTTTGTTCTTAAAATGATACCCATAATAAGAAATGTTTCCTAAAACATGTCTTGTGCTTGAAAATATGTTTTCTTTTAATATTTATGGATGATTAGGTTTTTTGTAGAACACGATTGTCGAAAAACTTGACTTCTTATACTGAACAGCAAATGGCCTCTGCTAGCGTAGTCAGAAAATCGGCTGTGCACGTCCTTTCGTATAGTAGTCCTTGTTGCAAGCTTATTTTTACATAAAATTAGAACTTAAATCCAAAATGTTTAATAAAAACACTTGTGAACTTTTGTTTAAATGGTATTATGTTTTAAATAACAATAAAGTAGCGAAAATGAATCTTGCTCAAAGGTCAAACTGGACTCTGATGTGAGCTCATATAACTATGGTCTTTTAGTTTATAACACTCGGAATTGATTTGAAATTGATAGTCTTTTGTCTGTATGCCTGTTTACCAATGTTAATAAGTTAGCCCCTGGATATATAAACCTGAGAAGGCCAACTAAAGGCTAACTGTGTCCATACATAGTGTTATAAGAAAGAGCTCACAGAATAGAACTTAAAAAAATAAACTATCATATTGTCTTGTGTGTGTTTGTTCATGTTTCAGGGTCCATAAGCCCTTGCAGATATAGCCCTAAGATTCCCAAGCAAACCCGCCTGAAGAAGACAATGTACCACATAGTACAGAGTGGAGGTGGTTTGTACAGTTTCAATATTGTTAATCTTGCTGTAGCGTATAATACAGAATAACATCATGTAGTATTATGAGGTGCCTCTTGCTAAAAATAAAAGGATATTACACATTGCATGAGAATAAATAGTGGAGGCAGCCACTACACAATCAAATGTTTAAAATGTTTTCAGCTACTGCACTCTATAAAATTAGCTCTGGACAGACTGAGGTAGGCTTTGATTGGAAATGTCCAAAATATGCTGGCTTTACTATGGGTGTCAAAGCTACTAAAAATCAAAGGTTCAAACCTTTCTAAAGGCAGGCATATTTCGGACATTTTCACCCAAGCCTGCTTCTTCCCACTACTAATTTCATACCTTAAAATCTTTCAATATTTCTGCCCTGGAAACAAACAAAATGCAGTATCTGTAGTGTAAAACATATGAGAGATACTGCATTTTATTTGTCCCGGGCAGACTTATTGTATGAGTTGCATACTATGCCAGCTCAGGCACAAACTGTAACCTTCCCTTAAAAAACTCTAAAATGTAACAAAAGTTACCTTTGGCAACGTCCGGTAATGCTTCTCTTTCACTGAGTATAAACTACTCACATCTGGCTAACCATTAAAGAACAATCGTAAACAATGACAAGGGAGACAATTTGATATTGAATGACAGAGGATGCAAAATGGTTCTATTTTGTGTGGCAAGGACTCCATTAGCTTTCTGATAGTCTCTCTTTACTATCCCCTACTCTTGCAAATAGTCCAAATAAGAATGGTTCCATAATCGTCTTGTCCACTATAGTATAAGACTTTCATTAGCTTAGAATTTTCAGATTTCCCCAAAACATTTTATTTTACCAATTAGACCTACTGATTATGTGATTGGCTGTGTCAGAACTGCAGCGGTCCCGTTGGTGCAAGTAAATTCCTCAACCAAAACTGCTTAAATAGAAGTCATTCATGTTTGTGTTATCAAGAATTTATGAATGCTTTGAATACGCTAAAATGTAAAAATAGATCGGAGCTCTTACTTTACAAAAAAGTTAAGCTTGTTTATGAATAAGAACATTTAAATGGAACGAAAAAATTCAGATATAAATGATTTCTCAGAAATGATATTGAAAATTATAATGGTTGATCTATTCCATAGACATATTCAAATTCTCTCTAGTAAAAAGTATACATGATATACAGGGTCTTGACATCCAGCACGCAAGGACTGGTTGTAAGACCCTGTATATCATGTACACTTTTTACTATAGAGAACTTGAATATCTCCATGGAATAGATCAACCATTATAATTTTCAATGTCATTTCTGAAATCTGGAAACCTTACAGTTCCTAGAAGAAGATATAGTTGCTCAAAAATGTTTTGAAAGACTCTTTTTCTTTGATGCGTGTGAGTGTGTGTGTGTGTGGGTGGGAGGGATGCTTTTCTTTGTAATATATAATTGTCACTCATTTTAGGAGGTTAAAAACTGGTCATGGAGTTAGGACCTCAGTATCCATGTTGGAAACATCTCTCTGATTTTTTTCTCTGTTGCTTAATGCAGCAGCCTTTTACATTATTTTTTTAGTTTGCTCAGCAAATTGTTAAGCTTGCATAGCTAAGCTGCTTCATACTGTAGATATAAAATTGAAACTATAAAAAATTAATGAGATTTTTTTGTGTGTTTTTGTCTTCTTTATTAAATTAGTGTTTTCAGATTTTGACACTGATGAGATACCAACTTATGAAGAAGTAGAACTTTATCGTCCAAAGCAACCGTTGAGAGTGTTCAGGCCAATCATTTTTATAGGTGAATGCATACTTTATTTCTCTCTAATTTTTTTTACTGTTACCACACCTCCACAAATCTTCAAAAGTATCAGATTTGTTTGAAATTCTTACTTATAAAATTGCTGCAAAGAATGACATAGTCTTTATCTAAAAAATAGTTCTCAAAATTATTCAAAGTCCAATGTGTTTATAAAATTCTATTGTAAGTTCCACCTTCTAGTTGCAGTTGCAAACCTTTTTTCACATTGTCTTCTTTTAGAGAGATTGTTTAATTAATTATAGCAACTTCTCTAATTAGTCAGTATGAGCAGTGGGCTATCAAAGATATCTTATGTTCACAAATTAGGGCAACTTTCTGTCACTACCTACCTACACCTATCTACATTAAATAAAAATATTGCTATAGTCTTCCACTACCAATGGCAGTCTGTGGGTTTTACATTTTTCCTCAAGCAAGCCTCTAAACACCAAAGCAAACTCAACTCTTATTTTAGAGCATTGCAGTACCGTTGCATGTTAGGCGCTCAAATATTAATATTCCAAAAATTTCAAGCACTGCCTTTAGCTAGTACCCATTTTACAAGTGGGTGACTGAAGAAAGTGTGAATAATTGCTTTCCTAAGGAAATTACAATATGAGTCATGGTTAGGAATAGAACATGCAACCATCAGTTCTCAAGTCCTTTGCGCTAACTATTGGGCCACACTGCTTCACATAATGTGTTCATGAGACATTGTTCTACCCGCCACAACAAAATTTCCTTTCTTTCTCTCTCTCAGGTCCACCAGGTATAGGGAGGAACGAGCTAAAGAGGAGACTGAAGGCCAGCAACCCACAGCATTTTGACGAAGTTGTTCCCTGTGAGTAAAAAAAAGTTTTGTTTATTGGACTGGTCATACAATTGGTATCAATGGTTTTATTTCATAATTTAAAAAAAATTATAGGGACTGTTGAACTTGAAACTTAAGATCTTTTTGCATAAAATTTTTTTTCCAGTTGCACTGTATTACAAACTAAGAATTATAAGGGTTGATGGCAAATCAAAGTAAGCTCTTGTTAAGTTAAGTTAAAGTAAAACGAGTACATGTAATAATAGGCTAAACATTTGTGTCACAAACAAACCAAAAGCTGTTTCTAGAATGGAAAATGCCAAACCAATTGAATGGTAAGATAAAATATATTTAATAATGTTTAAAAATGGTTTTGATTTGATTATGCCCCTGAGTAACTTTATTCTTTTCATCAAATTTTCATTTAAATATAAAATTATATAACATAACCAAGACATTCAAATAAACTTTTGGCAAAAGTTTTCTGTACATTAATCTTATTTTCTTTTTTCTTGTATCTAGATACAAGCCGTGAGAAACGACCCCATGAAGAGGATGGGAAGGAATATAATTTTTTATCCCGAGAAGAGATGGAAAGTCAAATCATTGCTCAAAAGTAAGATGTTTGCAAAAGCCTAAATTATTTATATAAATTTAAGATAAATTTTTTTTTAATTACTTTCGTCTTTCCACAATTGCTGCTGAATTGTAAAACAAATTCGTGTACCAGTACTAGCATTTGGTAAGTTTGTCATGAAAATGTAGTTAATTTAATAGGAGAGAGAAATACTGTCATTTCGTAGAAAAGATTATTTAAAGTTGCCTTTGAAAAAACTCATGGGTGCAGATTTCAAAATCTTGTAAATATAATCATGAATGGACTAGCTGAGTACCGGCAGAGAGGTTATGAATGGATGTCCAGGGGAAGGCTCCCTGAAGCTGAAGGATTTTTAGTTTTTCTGGAAAGAAAGAACGCCTCTCTTTTTAACAAAAAAAGTAAATTTGCCTTTGGAAAAAATGTTAAAAGATGCCTAAGGGAGCCACATTCCTAAGTCATGGGTAGGAAAGGGGGGCTTGCGCAGATCCTGTATCCCCCCCCCCTCCTCCTTCCTTTCATTAGTCTGGTCCTGATAATGGCATTATCTTCTAGCTTTGCTTTGAAATTTTTTTTTGTGTATTAATTCTCAGTATTTTTCCCGTTACTATTTTTACAAACTACCCCAATGCACTGAACAGATTTGTGGAATATGGGGAGTACAAGGGGAATCTGTATGGAACTAGTCTGGAGTCAATAAAGACTGTGATACAGAGAAGCAAAGTCTGCCTCCTGGCCCCACATACTCAGGTCAGTATAGGTTTTTGTTTGTGTCGGTGTGGTTGTCTGTTTTAATGGTGGGAGAGGGAATGAGTGTGAGAATAGTTTTTGTATGTGTGTGTGTGTGTGTGCATGCAGGGGCCTGTTTTGTAGATGAGAGAGATAATGTGTGTGTATGTATGTATGTATGAGAGAAAGAGATAGAGAGAGAGGGAGAGACAGACAGACAGAGAGACAGAGGGAGACAAAGAGAGAGAGATAGAGAGAGGCTCAACCAAATAGACAAATACAGAGAAAAGAGACAAAAAAGATAGAACTATACAGGCGTGGAAGACGCTACTGGGACAGAGAAACACATCAAAGAGGAACTTATGATTACTTTGGCAAATATGTTAAATGACTCTGAATTTAGTTATTACAAAAAGATATTGTAAAACGTGGCCAGATTTTTAAAAGTGCAAATAACAATTCTTGCTTTAGATTCATTTTTCATGTGCAATGAAAAAAGGTATAAACTTTTTATTAGAAATCTATTTATTAGAAATCTATATTTGAATTTCAAAATGTTTTGTAAGAAAATTTTTTTTTATATCAGAAAAATTTAATTCGGAGATTGTGCATAAATAGTTGACAATTATGGTATGATATACCTCTGATCTTATTATTTACCTGCAAAATTCTTAACAAGCTACAGAAAATATACAGTTTGGAAACAAACTGTTAAAAAATAGGATTGTTAAATTTCTGTTGTTCTAAGATGAAAAAAAACTGTAAATGATCATGGACAATTGAAATGCATACCATCAAGAAGGCAGATGGAAAAAAGGGAAGGGAAGGAGATAAGACAGAGTAGAGGAAATGTATGTGGTAATAGAAATTTTTCGATACATTTTTAGTCAATGTAGTATACCAACCTTTTTCTTTCTTTGTTATACGTATGACCTACGTTCTGGCATATTGAAACAAATTTTTTGTGTGGATTTATAAAGTTCATCTTAAATTGACATAACTATCATATTTCATCTGATCGTATCTTGTGATGGAAGCATAATTCTGATGGCTATTGCCTTTATCAATCAGGCACTCAAATTCATACGCACAGCAGAACTGAGGCCTTACATCATCTTCATCAAAGCTCCCGGAATGGAGAGAATGAAATATACGCGCCTTGAGCAACATGCACGGGCAACTCATACTGAGAACACGCCCCCTTTCTCAGTAAGTATCCAGTTCGTATGATATTAGACAGAAAGTAAGTCTTTTAACACAATTTTGTAGCAATTAAAATCTTTTTTTTTTTAATTTGCCTATATCCATGTCACACAATCATTCAAACACACACACAAAAAAGTCTTTGCACAGCATTATCAAAACTCCAGAATAAGTGTTTATCAATCTCAAGGTCAATAGTTATATTCCTTAACATTGGAAAAGTTTGACCAATCAAAGAAAACAATTTATATTTTTCTCTTTGAAAATTGAGATGTCTTGCAACCACTACAAAAAAGTCTAATCTCAGATATTCCAATTTGTACAACTGCTCTTTAAAAGTTTATTTCCTCTTCTTTTCTTCTGTACTTTAAATAAGCAGGAAGTTTGAATATCTTTTTCCTGAAAACATTGATAACTTAAAGCAATCTTTTACATTTGAAGCTCAGAAAAGTGTATCGTTCAAAATAGCAATGCCTTGAAAAATGGAAATTAAGACTTTCTACTCATTGGTACTCCTTGCAAGGCATATAATGTCAATATAAATGTGATACAATGTGATACCTGAAACAGCACAAACACTTGTAAGCCTTTATTTAAAACAGAAGAGCTTAGCTTTTTATCTATTTCATTTTAAACCACTTTTTTTTATAATGGCATATTTTTGTTGTCAAACTCTTAAGGTGCGTGTCCTAATGATACTCAGGGACAAAAAAGAGCAAACTAGTTCAGTAAGGTATAAATTTTACAGCTGTTATTTCAGTTTTTACAGTCAACTAAGCAATAAAAAACCTTTCTCCAACACCCTCCCCCTATCTCAAATGTTTTTCTTTTTTGTTTCACTTCCTCCCTAGGCTGAAGAGCTGCGGGATATTACAGAAATGTCCGCTAAGATGGAAGAGCGCTACTCTCACTTTTTTGATGCAGTTATTGTAAATGATGACCTGCATGAAGCCGCAGCCGAGTTGATCAAATTGGCAGCCAAAATTGAAAGAGAAGATCAGTGGGTTCCAGTTGGATGGGCATACTGATTATGTCTGAACAATTTTTACCTTTGCGATTGGCACCTATAGCATTTGCCAGAAATATAACAGTTGTGCGCTCAACCAATTATGACTATGCTGTGGGCTGCACACTTTTTTGTGCAAGTTGTTAATTGTTTTTAGAATGAATTTGATCAATTAAAAAGCTCAGCAGTTAGTCAGTCCAGCAGACATAAAAATTTGCAGAGAGCCAAATCTGTTTAAACAAGTAGCCATATCAGCTTAAATATTTTTTAATTCTGGAAAGAGTGTTATTATTGGACAGCTTATAGCTAAGATAAAAAGGAAATATTATCTCCAAGCTACAACAATGACATGTCAGGGTGAATACTACCTTCTAGTATGATCCAGATTGCTCTTGTCTCATAGCCGTATATGTCTTGCAAAATAACAAAAAAAAAAACTTAGGAGAGCTTATGGATGTCTACTATCTTTAACAGAAAGCTAATATGTGTAAAACAAAAACTATTATCTTAAACAAAACTGTAAAGCAACATCTTGCTTTCAAACAAAAAACGTGAAAAGTTCAGCAACATTAAAAGTTTAAAAAGGATATTTAAATTAATTACATTTACAAGCTAAGGTAAATTTATTTAAATGAATCTCTTGGATTGCTGAGTGGTTTTTTTTTTTTTTGCTTTTTTAGCTACCTGAAAGGATAATTGCAAGGACAAAGATAGCATCCCTGATATACACATATACTTACAAAGCTGCATAGCTTTTTTCCTACACCTTTAACTGATGTGTAAAAAACCTATTTGTGTAAACGTTAAACTGTACAAAGACTTAAATAAAACAGTTTACATACCCATTTAACACATTTAGACCCTTAAAGTGTTTTTGTTTTCTGACTGAAAAAAAGAGAGTACAAAATACACCTGAACAAAGTATGATGAGAGTGTAAATGTCGGAAGATAATCCTAAATTTCACTTGTTCACTGTGAGTGTTACCACACTTTTTGTGTGTGTGTGTGTTTTTTATTTACTCAATAAAAACAGATTATACCTTGATTATCCTGAATATGATCTCCCAACGGTGGCATTATACACATATATACAAATGTACATGTGGTATTTACTTAAAACATTTATGTATTGCTAGATGCACCGCACAGTATACATATTGTTTAATGTACAAACATGGCCCGATTTTTTGGCCATGATAAGCCTACATGCGAATATTAGATATTTTCTCGTTTTTATTAAGAGAGTTCCCAGGGGCAGCATGTATCCAATACCAGTGCTTGCTGTGATGATAAAGGACCTTACTGAAGACGCAGTCCACTTTTTTATTGTAACTTGCTCTTAAGTGTAAATGTTTTTGTAATTGTTTTAATTTTACCTCATTGATAGAGCAATAAACAATATTCATCCATTTCTTCATGTAAAGCTGTACTTTTATGGGAAGGGACCGTAATTGTTGTTATATTAAAAAAAAGAACCAAGAGTTACAAATTTAATTGGGCATTTTTGTTTTACAGTGGAATCCTAATAAGATAAACCCCTCTGGGCACAAATAAAAAGTTTATTTTATCCAAAGTTTACTTTAAAAGCCAAATTATAAGGGGAAAAAAGAAAGGGATAAAAAATCTAGTTTATATCTAACTAAAAGTTCATCTTAAACAGGGTTTCAATGAAAAGGACCCCACTGCACCTGTTCTTGTAAATTTGAAAGGCAAAAAAATTGACTTTTGACCATTCTTTGTGTAATAGGTGTTGGAAATTCAAGTTTTTAACAAATGGTATTTGAGAGGTCAGTGTGAGCACTTCATTTCTCAACATAATTACATGTATTAAGCTGTAAATCAATAGTTATATTTCTATGGAGAAAGTGATGAAGCCATATAGTTTTACATCTTGGAAGCACATCAAAAGCACTGTTAAAAATATAAGCACCTTTGTTCTTCAACTGTAAGATCCACCTCCTTTCAAAAAGTCTGAAGAGGATTATAACTTGGCACATCGGGACTGAGGCATTCACACCATACACACTTGTCATATTATCTTCATTCAATAGAACTTCTGTATACCGGTACAATGGAACCCATCAATTAAGGCCACCCCTCATATGTTACTTTGATTTGGAAGTTTTTACATGGGTATAAAAATTAAACCCCTGAACTAAGACCTTCTATTATGAGACCCTTTTAAGCAACATTTTGCAAGGTCTTTATTCAGGGGCTTCTCTGTATTAACGATAGACCTGTATGTTTCATTTTCCTAAATTTGTTTTCGACCGGTGATGCGCCTATTGACAAACTATTTGTTTCAACTATTTACAAGCAAGATTTTATTTTAATCATTGTGAAAATGTAAATGAAATAAAAAGAAAGGCTGACGTTAAGCAAGTGTGGCATTGTTTCACAATTATCATGACAGATTCTTGCTATAAACATCAACAAGCATGCTATTACCTTATTGAATGAAAAAGGTCGGTGCATTAATGCAGAAGATTTTACATACATAACCAATTTCTGCTTTCATTAACATTTTGTAAAAAAATAGTCGCCATTTTTAAAATTACCATAAACACCTAAAATAACTTTTATAGATATGCAAATAATGGTTCCCCTGTGACTTAGATTTATAACAAGTTTTCTAATGCTCAAGGCAATTGATGATCTGTCAAACTAGGTGATGTGTTCATATTTATTGTTGTTGTCTGTGTTATAAGTATCAATTTTGATGAAAGTAAAGCTAGAGAGATTCCCCAGGTTTTTATTGAAATTGCTATCAATTGCCATATTTAATTACTTATAGAAGTAGGCCTACAGTACTTTGTCAACATATGCATTTTACTTACAAATAATTTCTTGTATCCGGTTCCAAGCTTATAGTACAGTTGTAAATATTAGAATAATGTATATTTCAGGGTAATTTCTTATTTATGTGATTCATTTGATTACCATGTTGAGTAGAAGAAAAGAAATTGAGAGAGGACTGAGGCAAATGGTAGGCGGAAAGGTCTACAGACAGAGAGAGAAGTAGACACTGAGACATGGGCATAGGTAGATAGATAGAAAGATAGAAAGAAAGATAGCCATGGAAATCGAGAAATAGACAGATGATAAATAGATAGATAGATAGACAAAAAGATAGATGCATTGTAGCCTAGTTTTATAATAGTGTTTTTCGCCATAACCTTTTTTGAAGTTGCGTGTACTCCACACAAAAAATGTAACTTTTGCCCTTCAGAAAAATATTTCATTTTAGCAAAGAAGCCCACTTTAAACAAAAGAAAGGAAATCTTGACGACATGTATGCACAGTAAAAAATATTCACTTACTAATGGAAAAGAATAGAACCAAATTAACGACGACCTGGATGAGCATGACGGGGAATTGGAATAGGGACAGTTGCCTCATCACGCGTCTACTAAGCAGGCGGCAAGAAACACTCTGTTGCATAAAGCAAAGGTAGGACTAGGCTACAATGTATACTAAAGCTCCTTATATACAAGTCAAGCACTGTGTTTCATGACATAAAAAACTTAAAATCTAAAAAGATAGATAGATAGATAGACAGATAGATAGATAGATAGATAGAGAGAGAGAGAGAGAGAGAGAGAGAGAGATAAGATATTGGTAAGTAAAGTACTAGTTGACCAAAAAAAAAAGGAAGAGGAGATAACAAAAAAAAAACATCATGGAAACGTTACAATGACAGAAAGAGAATCGACATTCAGAGAGACAAAGAGGGGAGATTGTAGGGTGTCAGACGGTAAAGACATTTTGTTTTTTTGTAAAAAGAAGAATTCACTGTGTATTAACAAATAGCAAACGAATGCCTTGCGTCCAGGGTGAACGAGCTAAATATTAAATTTCACTTTAAAAGTAAAATTATCAACGTAGCCCATCTGGGCCCAAATAAAAAGTTCAGTTTATCCAAAGTGTATATTAAACAGTAAAATAGAAAGGGAAAAAAAGAAGGAATTAAAAAAATCTAGTTTATACTTAAACCAAAAGTTCATCTCAAACAGGATTTAAGTTAAGCGGACTCTACTTTACCTGTTCTTGTAAATTTCAAAGGTGATTAAAAATGTCAGGGTGAATGAGTTAAATGTTGAATTCTCACTTTTAAAAGTAAAATGATCTACACCCTGTGAAAAAATAATAAAACTTTTGTTGATTTAAAACAAAGATATAAAAAAGAAAACGTAGACCTCTTCCTGTATAAAAAGAAAGAATTTTTAACTTTCAACTTATTTGCCCTGTACGTGAGACTAATAAATATTAGTTTTTAACAGAATGTTTACAGAATATTTGACATTATCAAATTTGCATATTAGACATAATTTATGAAGATAATTAGCTTTATCAAAATTCATTGTTTTTGAAGTTTGTTTTATATGGATTGTGTGTGGAAAAATCAAACACTTGCTTTTGTATTGCGTGTAATATTTTCACCTGTTTTATACATATATGCATGACTGTTTTCTGAAATTAAAACATTTTCCCATCAATGTAATGTTTATGGCATCTCCTGATTGAGATTTTAACTTCCATAGCAAAAAGCAATTCAAATTCTGTGCTCTGATCTCAGTACCGTATAGTTTGTTATTAATCTTGCATGGAATAAGAGTAATACAGAACCTATAAAGGAATAGAATAATACAAAAACCTGATGTGGAATTATAGAATTTAAAAAAATCTAAATTTGTCCACAAAACTTTCTAAGCACTGTTTGGTTTTAAAATAAAGTGTTCAAAATGGCTTCTTTTCACAGAAGACCATATTTGGTAGAAGTCATGAGAATTTTACACTCTTACTTAGGACTGCAGTACGAGATAAAGTAAATTTTTACATGGAGCGCAACTTTTAAAATAAAACTCACGCTAAAAACTTTATATTTGTTAATATGTTAAACTTATGTACCAAATGAATGTTGCATTTTGTAAAAAGGTTTTGTGTTAGAGGGTAAAGAGCTGGACTGGCCTAGTTCAAGCTCATTCCCTCAAAAAGTTTTCCTATTCTATCATATTTGCGGGTGGAACAAACAAAAAGAAAAATTTTGTCAGCATCACCACAACTGTGCTCACTGACAATATATTAGTTTAAAATTTAAGTTTTTTGTGCATTAAAACAAAAATACTCAATTTAAAATTAATCAAACAATGAAGATCTGGAGATTTCAACAGTTTGTTAAGTTTTCAAAATTACTTTACATAAAGTTTTATGTTTACAGCTATAGAGTGAGATTTTTTCAAAACAGTGATATGCTAGCTATTACATAATTTTATGAAGTACCGGTAAGTCGGTGATATTTTGTTTTCCAGCACACACTTATGTTTTGAAGTATTCCAGTTTCACCACAAAACTCTGTCTGAAAAATAATCTGTAGTCGAGGTCTGTAGGTTTTGTGGAACCCCTCAATAAAGACCACCACTCTTATGTGTCTTTAAATTTGAGGACGTCCGCATATATGGGTATTGTAATTTAACCTCTGAACTAAGACCCACCTCGTATAAGTCTTGTTTTTGCCAACAATTTTCCAGGTCTTTATTCAGGGGTTGCACAATATATTATGTATCCCCTAAACCTTTTCACATCAACGCAATGCAAGTGAAATCAAAAACAGATCGCGACTAGTCTGTCACCAATGCTTAGCCTGCGTGCAGCATGAGAATCAGATGAAAGGACCTTTAGTCAGGACACGGGTGAGAAGCAGGCACTTAAAATTGCCCATCGGCGATCTAATTGCTAATTATAGCCTACATTGGGTCTCAAGACTTTCTGGCTTTTAGCTCTGTTTTTAGTTTTGTCATTCATTACGTCTGAAAATGAGTTTTTTTCATGAATTTTTAAAGGATGTTAGACCTGAT
>BMAT01011793.1:35000-46322 GCA_019649035.1 Elysia marginata | reverse complement strand
TTTTTTTTTTTTGAATAATTCGATTTAAATAACAAGGAATAAAACACCAATGACAATTGATATTCATCTAATATTCCATTATGTTTAAAGAAAGCATGTTAGTATTTACAGATACATTGAAAAAATGTCCCTTATATTCAAAAGCATGGGTGAAAGTTACAGTAACTTTGAAATGTATCGCAGGCAACAAGACAAATTTAACCTTTTATGCATGTATAAATTATAATATGCATTTATTTTTTACTTGGGATGTATAAAAACATGTGAAAGAGCACACCTTTAGTATTCACTAAGACATTTAAAGATTGTCTCTGGTATTCAAAAGCATTCATGAATGGAATTCATTGCCACAACATGGTGAGTCTAATTCTACATTACCTGTGTAACAAACATCAAAGCATGAATTTTGTACTTGGAATACAGGCCTACGCAATGTGAAAGAGGACATGTTTTGAAGTATATCATGGCTGAATGAACTTGGAAAGGTTTGTGAACGTATGTGAAAAACTATAATAAAACATGGTTTTGGCATAAATATGTTGCGTTACCTTGTTCGTGGTTCTCATTTAGAAAAATGGCTGAAGTGTTGTGTGATGTAGTGCTGCACGTAATGATTAAAAAACATTATATTATTTTTTCACTAATGTAGGGTGGGGGTTGGGGGAGTTTAAATTTAGGTATTCCGTGAGTAAGCTATAGTAATACACTGTTTATTTGCTGCTTCTCTGTGTGTTAAGAAAAGATGTTTGTAGGCTAAGGAAGACTTAGTAGTACAAAGCTTAGAGCATAACAGTAGATTAAAGGTTCAATACGAACTATGCTCATGTGACGAATTGAGAACGAGATTTCAACAAAAGTAGTGAAACTCTTGCGGAGGAGTAAATCCCGGTGAGGTTTTGATCTTAGTGCAAGTAGGCCTACAGAGATGATTCATGTGCTGACGTCTGTTGGGAAATAGTACTTTTAAAATAATTCTCTTTGTAAATAAAATCATTTAGCCCGCTGCCTCATCAGACCAGTCTTTTAAAATTTACGCCACAAAGATTTATATGAAAGATATTGTAGACCTTGCGCGCGGACGACGATAACAAATGAAGGTAATTAAACACATAGGTAGAGAGGGTACTTTTAAAGCAGGCGACTGGCTTGGCTAACTGGACCTGCCAGCCCATTAGCCATCCTGGATTTCCTATCCTATGGGCTTCGTCTTCCCAACCGGGAACCATTTATAACGCATGGTCCCTTCTGTAGACTGGAAACCTCCACTATCGACTGAATGGTAAATGAGTAGGCCTGCTAGTACATGTACTAGGCTGGGTAAGAAAGACAGCTATGGAGGGGAGGAGTAGAACCTTCATCACGATGCTGGACCACAAGAACAGTGACAGCTTATCATCCCAATCCCCAACGAACTTTATGGCTATTGGGCAATTTCACCATTACTTTGCAACCTTATTTATCCCTCCGTTTCCTCAGCTGTTTTTCTTTTTTGTTTTGTTTTTGTATCTTTTTTTTTTTTTTGCCTTTAAGATAAGTTCCAGTTTGACTTCCAAATAAGACGGAGAGCTCATGTATACATTTCACTTTTTACGAAGGGATTGGTGGAAGCAATGTTACTCAGAATCGTTCATAAGGCTACAGGTTAAAACCACATTGAAAGAAAGGGAAACGAAAAGGATTTTTTGAATAACACCATACATCAAAATAAAAAAAAACATAGTGCATTTAAATTAAGAAGACTTTTAGGACAGAAAAAAACATAGTCAAACGCTATAGATTGTAACAAAATGAAATCACTCAAAAGTAGATCATGAACGTATAACTTTATGATCCAATATTCATAAGACACAAAACAGATTGAGTGTTACAGCCGAAAGAGATAATTATATCTTATTGCGCGCAGCATTTTTGCTTGGATTTCACTGATGGCTTCAGTCGTTGTACTAATAACAATTAGCGTCGTCAGGCAGGTTGGAATACTGAAAAAAGAAAGAGCGGAATAAGATTAGGTGTTGTACTGAGGGTTAATTCTTGCTTGCATCATATCATAGAGATGTTCTTGTCCTTCCGCCAAATAACTCTAAGTTCCATCTTTTTATAAGACAGACTCTGACGATCTAAATCAATTTAATGTATCATTGTATGAAAGTTAAAACAAGGTATGCTAATCACTTATGTTGTAATTAGGAAATAGACACACAGCTAATAAATGGGTTTATCTTTAGCTCTCTTGTTAGCGGCCGCCGGGGCGGTGTGTTATTTGTCTTTAAGCTTTTTCAGCACATGAGTGCTTCTGTTGAACTGTTAACTCCATACAAAAGTTCGCTGGGGCGCCCACCTTTTTTTTTTTTAAATTTTACCGACACTAAGCATGATATGTAAATACTGCGTTTCCAATCAAGATGGCAGTCGCTCCGGGAAGAGTGCAGAAGAACTGTTGTTCAATTGATCATTGTTTTTCCACACGAATGAGGTTCGCATTAATCCATCGAACAATAGCTCTACCCTTTCAAAAACGTCCACCAAATTGACATGGAAACGCAACACTTATTTTTGTGCACACACTCGTTTGTGACTACAAAAACAGCAACAGTAACAGCAGATCGGAAACTAAAATGCATAGAGGAGAGTGTGCATTAAGGCTCCAACAATGATTATTCTAGTTGGGTGTCTAATCATGTAATCAATTCGCATCAGCATCAACGCTTTCTAAAAGGCGTGAAAATGTTAACGAATTCTACTCTTCGTGTAGACTTACCCGACCGCGTAGTCTACTCTTTCGGTAAGAGAAGGGGCGCGGGAAGGGCGGCAGATGGCGATTGGTTTCTCAACGCTTATGATCATAGACAACATAAACCTCTTAATCTTAACTCTGCTATACTGCTAATGCTTTGCAGCTTTGACCTTCAATTCTTATTCTCATCGCACACCAAAACATTTAGAGTCTATTCCTGTCTGTCTTCCCATGTGCTCCTCAAAAAATATATTTTTTTAATCCCTTACTCTATGATTTCTAACAAATATTCTTATCTGCCACTCTAGGTCTTGTGAAGAAGATTCGTACATGTGCCTTTTTCATTTTCCACTTACCAAAAAAAAGTGCCCATTACTGTTGTTTATTAATCTCTTGCTAATATCACCTGTTTTAAGAATAATATTTTCGATTCTGTTTCCTCTCACTGTTTTGTTCTCCATCCTTAATTAGATTTTTTTTGTCAAATTCTCACTCTTCTGAAGCAATGTACGTCTTATCTTACATCATATCAATTCTTCTTGCCCCTAATCCTGAATCTCACGTGGCAAATTTTTGTTCATCTTAAGTTAGTCGTCGGACCAATGTCGACCAACCGACAGAGTGCACCGAAAACCTCTACCAGTTTGGACATGAAAACGGAATGACTAAGTATTTGGTGCGCTCTGTTGGTCGGGCGATTTTGGTTGGACGATCCTAGTCCGGCGGTGTTGGTTGCATGATTGACGTTCTGGTACGAAAAGAGGGCAAGACCTCAAACGCAGTTAGGCCAGCACGCCAGCAAAGCAAAATCACGGTCAAAATTTTAAATTACAACAGGGAGCATTAACGTTACGCGTCACGGAGTGGCCAGGTTTTTTTTTGCCCAACATGACCCAGTGTGCACCCAGCGTACACGGTTTTCATTGTAGTAAAGGTAAAGGTAGTCCCATACTCGACACGAGCGTAGGGGAACAAGGAGCAGGGTCCTTGTTTTTTCTAGGCACACGGCATAGTGAGGTAGTTTGCCATTGCTTTCCTCGCCACCTTTACTTTCGCCGAGTCTTAAGAGACCTAGCTACCCATCAAGTGCTGGGTGGGCACATGGGAGCAAATAAAATTTAGCCCGGACTGGGGATCGAACTCGAGACCTCTCAGATAGCGGTCAACCGCCCTACCGATTGCGTGACTGCTCACCCCTTCATTGTAGTGCTGCACTAAAATTTGGCCAGCAGGCAGCCGACATTTCTCAAGTTCTAGTTCTAGATCAAAGAAAATTAATGTTGTTACAAGTCTTTCCTTAGCAGGGATGGGTTTCCGAAAAGTTTGTTTCCCTTTTTGCAATATATATGTGCTCCAATCAATTCTAACAGCGTATGAAAAGTGCTTGGTTTCATTCGGATATATGACAAACATTTCTCCTCATCGCTCAAAACTTCATCGACAAGATGGTGAAACTCGCCATAAATTTCTTTGCCGTGGTGGATCTTATGAACCCAAAATCGTCTTCTATTATTACATCGTCTTTTTTCAAACAATATAATAGAGTAAACATTTCAGCCGCCATGTTTGAACACACAACGTTATGTTGGCGCTGGGATGGTGACGGTTGCACAGCATTAGGTCAATCAGCACGTTGCTGGCCAGACACCTTGCTTGTGTGCTGGCGATCTGCTGTCTTGGTGCTGTGCTGGCCTGCTGTTCTAACTGCGTTTGAGGCTTACCTCATTCTCTGTGTAGCAACCACATGTCACGTCAAAGGCATCAACTCCACTTAGTGCAGGTCTGAGGCTCGTATTCTCACAGCAGTAGGTGAGACCTGTCTCAGGGCTGTAGACTTTAAGCTGCCCGTTCCCACACCCGGAAGACTTGCAGTCTGCGGATACCAGAATGAGTTGATGGTTGGGTTGAAGAAGGAAAAAGAAGAAGAAGAAAGAGAGAGAGAGAGAGAGAGAGAGAGAGAGAGAGAGTGAGTGAGTGTGTGAGAGAGTGAGAAAGAAAGACTGAGAAGTGCATCTCTAAGCGCGAGATCAGTTCCCCCCTTATATTTGTAATTCTATTATACTGTATTGTTTTTTCAAGTTAAATATAAATACTGGCAATGTTAAAGGCTCTAACAATTTTTGATATTTTCAATGACTCTAGACATTACTTCAAAATGACTGCAACCTTGAACTGAACTGGATTAAATGAGTAAAACTAATGGATTCCTATCCTGGCTGCCAACCTGTCTTCGGCGAGAAGTGAGAATAAAAACGAGGTGGAAAACAATTGCCCCTCCCAAGAGAGAGCCAAATTGTTTTAGCAAAGCCAAGGGGCATACACGCTCACAATATCGCACTGCAAAGTTGACATTGCATTTTTGGATGTAAAATCATAACCGGGTCGCATTCTAGGTTGCATTGGAAAAAAGAATAGAGCAAGTCCAGTACTTCGAAATATCCCACACCTCTCTATTCCACGCTTTGTTTTTTTTTTACCAGTGTTGTAAACCCACAGAAAAGAACAACAGATCAGGAACCCCCATACCTCCATTTTACAACATTCTAGCTCAGCTGCTTTATAAGACCATGATTGCCTATCACGACCACCTGTTTATCGCGACCACTTGTTTATCACACAAACAATAGCTATTGATCTGCCATGGACTCCTTGGAGACGTCCGACTGTACTTGACCACCTCTTTTTTTAAGTTAGTGCATCATGAGCATGTTTGAAATTTTATAAACTATCAGCCCGTCCACATACATAATTATATATTATATATAGTTACCGGTATTTTAGTTTAGGCGATACCTATAGAATTAAGAACGATATCAGGACCACTCTGACTAAATTAATAAAAGAATAAGTGACATTACCTGGTATTTGTGCTAGGGTTGCTGTTATGACAGCCAGGCTGAGGCAAAAAGCAAACGCGATCTTCATGCTGAAGGTGATACCCGATACTGTGACTGTGAGGATATGAATCGAAGAATTTACCTTTTATAATTATATTTATAGCGGTATCAATGTCTAGATGAACCTGACGTTGGTGGTGATGTGATTAGAGCGAAAGAGTGATGATACCAATAATTGCAATTTTGTATGATGATTCATGTACTAAGAGGATGATTATGACGATGATGATGATGATGATGATGATGATGATGATGATGATGATGATGATAATAATAATAATGACGATCATAATGATAATGATGATGAGGATGGTGGTGATGATGGTGGTTATGATAATAATAATGACGATTATAATGATGATGAAGATGATGAGGATGGTGGTGATGGTGGTGTGGATGATAGTGGTGATGGCGATATGCCAATAATGAAAATACAAAAAGTTACATAGGTCTTCTTCTGCTACTGCCGATCATGATGAAGATGTTGATGATTATGATGATGATGATGATGATGATGATGATGATGATGATGATGATGATGATGATGATGATGATGATCATGATCATGATCATGATGAGGACGACGACGGCGACGATGATGACGGTGACGACAATGACGATGGCTACGACGACTACGATGATGATGATGATGATGATGATGATGATGATAAATATGCTAATAGTGATGATTATGATGATGATCATCATCATGATCATGACGACGACGACGATGATGATGATGATGATGATGATGATGATTATGATGATGGTGACGACAATGACGATGGCTACGACGACGACTGCTTGATGATGATGATGATGATGATGATGATGATAATGCTAATGGTGATAATAATAATGATGATGATGATGATGATGATGATGATGGTGGTGGTGTTAATGAGAATGATTATAGTGACACGCTAATAGTTAAAATACAATATGTTACATAGGTCTTCTGCTGCTGCTGCAGATAATAAGGATGATGGTAATGCTGCGGTTTATAACTTCGATACTCATGTCAATGATAATTAAAAGCAATGGTACTAATTTCTAAGATTCGCAAGTTTAACTAGCACTTCTTTAAATTGAAGTATTAAAAATACAAACCTGACCTATTTGATTCAAATCCCTTAACACTTAACCTACGGCTTGGGAAACTTTGCCTACCAGCCTTTTATAGGAAACTAAAATTATTGATCTAAAAACCTAATGGATGTTCATTTCGATAAAAGGTTTCAGGGCAAATGAGACATTTTATTTCAAAAATGGGCCAAACTTCTTTTTCCCTTTTAAATTGTTTTTTTTTTATCTGTTAGGAAAAGTTAACTATTGAAAGAATTGTCAACAGCTGTGCATATTGTTTTAAAAACGACTTAAAAACAGGCATACAGTTACTTTTATTCTAGACTAAAATAAAAAAAAAACACCCTCACTCACAATAGCAGGATAAAAATGCGTTTTTCTCGCATTTTGCCCCGAAACTCATCAAATTTTTGTTTCTCAAATGACTTTTATCTGTGCGCATGTGTTAATGGATATCCGAATATCAGTATCAATTTTAGGCCAATCAGTGTTGTCCTTGTGTTTTATTAGGTTTTTATTTTATATTATGTGCATTAAAGCGGACGTGATGGGCAGTCACTTATCACCCTACCTCAAATGTGTACAGTTTTGTGTGGGTGTGTGTTTAGGAGGGGTGGATCTTTTTCTCAAGTACAATCATTAATTTTTTCCTTTTTCCATCTCTGTCTATCTCTCTCTGTCTCTCTCTCTCTCTCTGTCTCTCTCTGTCTTTTTCATTTTCTCTCTGCTCTCTTCCTCTATCTCTCTCTGTGTCTCTCCCTGCCTCTCTCTGTCGCTGTCTTCTGTCTCTCTATGTCTCTCTCTACTGTCTCTCTGTGTCTCTCTATCTCTCTCTGTGTCTCTCTTTGTCTCTCTCTGTCTGTCTCTGTCTGTCTCTCTGTTTCTCTATATGTTTCTCTCTCTGCTCCTTTTCTGTCTCTCTTTGTCTCTCTCTGCCTCTCTCTGTGTCTCTCCCAGGGCCTTGACCAGGTAGATTTTATGCGCTACGGGCCCGCTCAGGAGGACGAAGCCCAAAGCGGAGTAAATCCAAGATAGCTGTTGGGCTAATTGGGTCCGTCAGCTAATCGTGTAGCTACCTATGGGTGTTATTTTTTTTTTTTTACTTTTATTTATTTTTTTTTATACACTATTCTAACCTCTTTCTGAAAATTTGGCTTCGTTACTCAGCGTAACTGTGTCGCCACAGAGAAGCGCCACTAATTCCCCAACAGACCTGCCTCATACGTTATCGTCTTCGGTGACCAAGGTCTCTGTTGATGCTGGGCTTCAGAACTAGGCAAAGCGCGATCTGGGCAAGTCTTGCTGGAGGATGCCGATAGAGCCAGGCAGATGGAGGACACCTGACAAGAAACCGAGACCGCCAACGTTCACGAGGATCTGCCAGACGCATTGTCATCGATACCATCGTTAAACTAAAACAAAAGAAAAAAAAAGAAAAACGTTAGTCTTGGAATCAGGTAAAGCGAAGCCTATACTCTCTCTCTCAATCACTCTCTCTATCCCTCTCTATCTTTCTCTTATATCTCTTTCTATCTCTCTAAACCTCTCGCTCATATCGTTCTTGCGGTAGTTTATTCAGTCTTTTTCACTCTAGTGTTTTCTGGTGTCCAAATGAAAAGGTTTCTATACTAGTTAGTCAACCTCCTCCCTCTCCCGCCCTTCTCTCTCTCTGTCCCGCTCTTTCTACCTCTCCTCTCCATCTCAATTAATGTCTATCTGTCTGTCTCTCTTCTCTCTATCTCTATTTATCTATCTCTCTCCCTCTCTCTCTCTCTTGCGACGCCACTCGAGCGCTATCTCATGCTGTCGTATGATATGACACGACACGACTTCATTGAGTTAACAACTATCACTGACTTAGTCACAGCACAACTATCTCAGCCTCATAGATGACAAAAGTATAACATTAACAATAAAAATATTCCTGGTTTTTTTTATAACATTTTATTTCCAGCAACAACATTCTATTCTGAAAACAATAGGCCACACAGATAAAAATAAAAATACATGCACATAAAGAGATATAACCTATCAAAATTAAACCAATAAGAGTTGCTATACATTTCATAGATAATAAAACTGCGATGACGAAAAAAAATTCCTTAGACCTGAAAAGGAAACGAAGCCAATCTTTAAGAAATACAGTGGAGTCCACTTAAAGTCAACACCGTTAAGGGAAACTCTTGCTTCAAGTCACCTCAGTTTAGCATTCCCATTTTGTATTTCTTAATGTATTTGTCATGGTTAAAATCAGCTCTTGCTTAAAGTCAACCCATTATTTTGTCCTAAGGTGTTGATTTTATCAGAGTCCCACTGTAATTGTACTGTATATAAATGACCAGTAGAAAAAAAAGTGTGTGTGTCTGAATATGTTACATTTGTTGTTCAAATAACTGTAAAACTGATATCAATAATTGAATATGATTTAGAGAAAAACACTAAACTAGAGACAAAAATGACAGAAATATAAAAGATTCCTTAAGATTCTTAGACAAAAATCAGTAACATTTCATCTCCATTCCTATCTCTTCAAAAGCAATAAGGAATAAAAAAACAAAATGAAACAAAAACAAAAACAAACAAAAAAAAAACAAATAAAAAATACACTACATTCACAGTTGAATGAACTGAGATAGCAATATATGTTGATAGACGACGAAAACCAGTGATTATTTAGACGACATATTTGTTCATAATGAGAAAGTTCCCCTATGTGTTGTACTATGACTTAAATAACATTCAGCTTATGGTTTTCATGCTACTAAAGGTAAGCAGTAACAATTTTTAAGACTAATGCCTTATAAAACAAGTGGGAAGTTTGCTATGAAGTGCCCAAATTAAATATCGCATAATGTGCTTTGGTAAGGAGGGACTATACTAATAAAAATCAGCGGCTTTGCTTTCACAATTATTTCTAGTGATCCCAATCAAGACACGTCCAAAGAAACGTTACAAATCAGAATGCCGGTGCAATATACCTCGTTTCCAGAGTTAATGAGTCGGAAGTGGGATATTTAGTTTTTTGGGGAAACACAATATAAAGGTCTAGTTTTTCTTCTTTTTGTATATTATATTTTAAATAAACAAAAGTTTGAATATCTTTGCACAAAATATTGATAATTTTATACAATTTTATAGAAACTAAGAGCAATGTCTTGTTCTAAACAGCATTTTCTTGAAACGTGTAAATTGCGACATGGGACTCATTCACCGTGGACACAATACATAATATGGTATTTTAAAATTTATAAATAATTCAACAGAAAAAGCCTCATACGTTATCGTCGTCGGCGCGCAAGGTCTCTTGTATAAAAGATTGCAACTCTGCTTTAATGGCACTCATATCTACAAAGTACGTAGCATAACTCTCTTTATCCATTCCCTCCTCTCTTTATACACATTGTTTTAAAGTTGGTAAAACCTTAGATTTAGACATCGTAACACGTAGGCCTACTGTATCAACTCGCTCTAGACATACAGTGCCTCCTCTCACAACACTGGACAGGCCATTGGAAGCCATAATGTCGCAATCAGCCCCCATCTCCCTTCCCCTAGTATACAATGCACCCTGACTTGTGAACTACACCAGAGATTATTCAAGTAGAGATATTTTACTCTAGGGGTAGAGTGAGGAAACGATAAGAGTACCGTCCCTTTGGTCTCGCTGGCTAAATGCTTGAGTGTTCACAAAGATGGCAGGTGCTGGAATAGGTGAAGTCGATAGATCCCGCTCAAGATATAGAAATGATGGACAATTTCGCGGCGCCATAATTGCAAAAATGCAAGGAACAAAACAGAATGTAAAGACATTTCTTCCACTTGTTCCCTGCGGACATAGAGGGTGAATAACATTTTACATAGCCAGGCCTTTAAGTGTTGTCTTGCGATTAAAAGTCAGCCTGAAATGTCAATAGAATGAATTGTGAAGTACCACTACACTCTAGTCAAGTCATTTATGTTTCAAAATGATGGCAAGAGGAGGTAGTTTCAGCAATAATAATTGCTACGTGTAAGGCCGGCTTTAGAGGCTTTGACTTGCCCAACCGATGATACGCGAGACAACTAAAGTACGTTACGCACGCTTTTAGATTTGAGATTTTAACAGATATTGGCATATAATTATAAACTATAATATAAGTTACGAACAATTTGTATAAGGAGCGTAGTGGCGACAAGGTTTAAGCTATGTTTCTCTAAGTGGCAAGGCGGTGGGTGCCGAAGCATCTATAAGTCGAAGGTTCGAATCATACTAAAGGCAGACATTTCGGGCATTTCCACTATTAAGCCTACTTCTCTCCACTGCTAATTTCATACATTTACAATATTTCAATATGAATTAGGACATTTTAGCCTCATTTAGATCTGCCTAAGTAAAAATTTTTTATTTCCTAGGCCGAAACAGCTTAAGCCAGACAGAAAGTATTACATCATACCGAACCATAGCATGAAAGTATATTTATTACATCATACTGAACCATAGCATGAAAGTATATTTATTACATCATACTGAACCATAACTTGAAAGTATATTTTATTACATCATACTGAACCATAACAAGAAAGTATATTTATTACATCATGCTGAACCATAACATGAAAGTATAT
>BMAT01011789.1:53450-65825 GCA_019649035.1 Elysia marginata | reverse complement strand
CGAGGCGTCCCAGTCGGAGCACTGAGATGCGAAAGGCCCTAACTTAACTACAAATGATGTTTGTCATGTTTTGCCCATGAAACCATTCAATTCTAATATCTTTCCATGTCTTTATACAGTTTTTAATGTTTGGAAGCCAAACAAAATACAGTGTTTAAATTATCAACATTTTTTTATATGAAATTTGCAGCATTTACCTCACCAGGACTGTGTGCGAGACAATTGGTAGGCCTATAGGGGTCCTATTAATTATAGACTCAATGGTTTTGGAAATTTATAGGGCCTACTTTAAACTTATTCATTGGAAGTATTATTTGGGTCCGACTACTATCTGAAAGTCTTCAGTGTTGAAATATTTAAGTGTAATGACAAATAGATATTAACTTGGGATTATAGTTATCTGATAAGCATAATTTTGTAACTTGATGAACAACAATAAATTTATGAATCTTCTTGGAGATTTGTATTCTTTGGAATTTGGTGCGTAATGATTTGAATAAGCAAATTTTAAAGATAAAAAAGAAATGAACAAAAATAAATTATTACTAGCTTACCATGAATAAAAAATTGCATGCAAAACAAATTAATGATTTAAGGCAATTTAAAATAATTCAAATGATACAAAGGTAAAAAATTAACAAGTCCTTTGGAAGTTTTCTTGAAACTTAAACTAGTTAATTAATCATTCACTCTTCTTGACGGTAAGAACGTTCCCAGTGTTGCCAAGTCTTTCTGTTTGCACCGCAAGGTGGCTCACAGCCTTTGCCAAATATTGGTACATTTTTTCCTTCCTTAGATGAGACAAACCAAACACAGTACAAACTTTGATTAACGCTGTAAGTTTCCTCTCAGCTAGACAAAGAGATACACTATGCTGAATGTCTTCTTACAGTGAAGGAAATGAGAGTAGAAAATTCTGTTGGCGCATATGAAAAAAATTATTGCGGCCTGATCCATGAAAAATTCTGACCAAATGAGTTAATAATCAGTATAAGATAAGGTAAGAGCATATAAACAATAATCATGTGACACATACAAGTTTAAGTCTTAATCATTCAAAACAGTTCTGACTTATTTCAAAATGCATTGTTTCCTTTAAATCACGCGGATTATATTTCACTTAATGTAACTGCAATCAATGCTAACATAATTCCAAAAGGGAAAACGTATTATGAAGTTTAAATTGGTTTTGGTGA
Organism: Elysia marginata; assembly: GCA_019649035.1. Classification (NCBI taxonomy): domain Eukaryota; kingdom Metazoa; phylum Mollusca; class Gastropoda; family Plakobranchidae; genus Elysia; species Elysia marginata. The sequence continues at coordinate 64,629 of BMAT01011789.1, read as the reverse complement.
ATTTAATATTTATTAACTTAGTTTCAGGAAGCTTTGAGTTCTCTATTTCTCAGAATACTTTGAATAGAGATTGGATATAAGAGTTAGGCATCCATACAAGAATGCTTCATTTCTCACAATACTTTGATAGGATATAAGAATTATCCAATGTCAATGTTTCACATAATCATGTTCTTTTCTCTATACGTATTGAAACTGAGCCCCAATTAGAATAGCAACAGGTCACTAACTCAAAGTCACCATAGTACGAGATACAACGCAAACTTTCGATCAAAGGTGTCGCCTGGTCGGCCCATTAGAGGTTGGGAAGAGGGAAGGTGCCTCCTCGCGACTCTATGGAGCGTAGGAATCAGCGAAATTAACTAACTCACAAATAACTACAGATAGCAGCTATTGATAACTTTATTTAAGTACCTATATCTACAGATATCTAATTGAGAGTTGTCAATAACATTACTAACCGACCGGGTCATCCTAAGAATAGAAAAAGCACGGGGAAAAAAAGATAAAAAAAGGATATAAGAATTAGGCATCTGAGAAGGTTGTGCTCCAGCTCATCCAGTATTTCCCGAATGCTTTTATCAAACACTGTTCATACACACACATTGTTAGGAAGTCCGAAGTTCTCACATCACAGCGCACACAAGCTCTTTGGGTAATATGGTAATATTATTGATTCATCTTTCTTGTGGTTTTTAGCTTTGCAAAAAAAACCAGAAAAACAATCTTTGTTGGGTACTAGCTTTCTTTTTTTTTATGAAAAGATTCCATAAAAATATTTGCCCCATGGCTTTAAACCAAGTAGCGATTTATTCAGAATTTCGGTTTAGTTACCCATAGTTGTGTTGAATTTCATGACCTATAATGGTTGAAAATAAGCATAGATTAAATAACTTACTTAAAACTTTGATCTTTGTCTTGAACTCAAAGAAGTTACGGCATTCAATTCATAGGAAAAATAGGTTACATTTATGATCCAGGTATTTAGAAGTTAAAGTATTTAACTCATAGAAATTCAAATCACTTTTGAAAGTTAGACTGTGTTTATGATTATATAAGAAAAACTTTATCTTCCTTCTACACTTATCATAAGTAATTGTTTGGTTGGAATCTAATTCACTAAACAAAAGAATTTAAATATTTGGAAAAGCTTGAGAGTTATGGATAGTATCCAGAGAAAGAGGATTGCCTGTATTATTTTATAGTGAGTAATTATAAGTCAGTATACATATATATTTTATATATATATATATATATACTTTTCATGCTTTTGTTTTTAGCGGCCCTGTGTAGATCTAAGTTTTGAAAACATTCAGGTTGCATCTAAAATCAACCCATACATAATAAGTTGTTTTTTTTTTCGTTTCTATGATAAGAATGCAGCCGTAGTCTAACAGGCAACGAAGGAACTATCCAGTCACCAGGTTATTCCGGTGGCTATTACAATAATGCCCGATGTGTATGGACCATCGCAACAGATCCTGGCACTCAAATTACACTCAAGATTTCTATTTTTGATTCGTATGGATTTAATTGCAGGGAAAGCTTCATTGATGTGAGTTAAAAAGCATGTAGTTATTTTAACTTTTAAACTTTTAAAAGTTTTTTTATTGCAACTCATTTAGACGTCTCTTTGGTAAATATAAAAGCATGTTTTTAGATTACCGTGGGTCTTTGGGATGGAATAGGCTTGTTAACTCCTGTAGATAGATTGATGTGGCTATATTTAAGCATTTATAAGAGAAACAATGGATCTTGTATTCAATTCTCTTTTTCACTTGTAAGTTGTTGAAGAATTGGTGTAAATTGACTTTTCTTTGTATTTTTTGGGCTGTTGCAGATAATTTTTTTGTTTAAAATTTTTTAAAAACTGACTTTAATTCAAGAGAAGAGCCTGTACTACAAGGTATTTGTTTTGTACATCTTGATCACCAGCTAACAAAGGAACTTTATGTGTATTTGGAAATGATAAGAGACAAAATTCTGTTCAGCTTTTCAAGGGGCGCTAAAAATGAGTCAAATTACAATAATGCTAAGTTTAGACAATAAACATTTCTCCCCAAGGCTAAAATTCTACTTGTTTTTTTTCTTGGCATATATTTAAAAATTTGTAATGCGTTTCTCAACTTAATCCATAACACTATTGAAAGTGATAACTGGATTTTAATGAGATTGTTTTAAACCCTTTTAGAAAGTTCATATGTTGATCATATTTGATTTTAATAGATTGTAAAACAGGTAATTTCTTACTAATTTTAATAATATATTTCTTTATCTGCAAAATTAAAGTACACTCATATGAAAATCTAAATCAAACAAGTTGCCTAAAAAAGGACTAAGCTGGCAGTGAAATGTTTAAGATAAGAAACAGGACCCCAGATATAAGGCTTATAGATTACAGGTTATGACTTTTTAAAACTTTGACATCTTATCCAGATTCGTGATGGAAACAACTCTGCAGCAAACCTATTGAGAAGATTGTGCTCATCTTCATATGCTCTGCCTATCACTGCAACTGGCAATGTTATGTTCATAGAGTACCGCTCGGTGTCTTCAAGCTATGATTTCCAGGCGCATTGGTCAACAAATCCAGGTGACACAATAGTAGAAAAAAAATCAAGTTTTAACCTAAGGGCTAGGTTACCTAGAGCATCATGTCATTATCACTTGTCATCAACTATATTCGTTGATGTAGATATACCGTTTACATAAATTTCATTACGTTCATCAATGAATGGCCTTAATTTATGTTGCCCTGTAGCTCGGCCTAGGCGTGAACTTCCAACACACTCAATAGTTTTGAATTTGCCACTTACCCAATATCCACTCCCACTGAATCTTATAATAACCATTATTGATTTTTTCAATTTTTATTGATAATGTTATAATTACTAGTAGTATAAGCCTAATCCTTGTTGTTGTTGCTATTATAAATTCCACCACCATTCCTACTACTACTGCTGCTGCTACTACTACTACTTCTACTACTACTACTGCTGCTGCTGCTGCTGCTATTCTACTGCAACTACTACTATTACTATTGCTGCCTTATAAGGAAAAAAAGGACCTACCGCTGCAGTCAATAATGCAACCGCTGTACTTACATCCCGGCGCCTCAACACGCATACAATTATGTACACTGCAATAGCCTATTCCCAAAGGTGGCCATAATCGGGGGACCCATGGCAAGTCCATGACCTAGTTTTAGCATTTTACAGGGTGTTATCATAAAAGTTTGAAAACCATCTTTTGAAAGGAATTCAGAAGTATTTAGTTTATATCCTCAGTGAAATATAATGAAAAATATAGTTTCTGCAGTTACAATTGAAGAATTTTTAAAGAGCCCACTCCGCCCTGACTGCCCTAGTCCATTCACCAGTCACAAGGAATGAGCATGTTTATTTTATGAAGCAGGGAGAGTGACCGTGGGCTTCTTGGTAAACAATCCAGATACTGGTAGTATGACCAATTCTTTAGAAAGTGAAAATGATATGACGGAGAGACAAAAAAAGATGCCAGCGCTAAGTCATCCCACCCTCATCTTCACCTCTTTATTGGATTAATCGATGACAACCTCAATACAATATGTTATGGCAAGTCTTTGTCTCAAATAACGTATGTTTAAGATAAAACTTGAGTAGCATTGGCGATTGTGGTAATTAACAAAGCAATTCTCTTTTAACTACCATCAATAAATACAAGCAAATAAGAACATTATACCAAAATTTAAAAAAAAACATGAAACACTGGATATAAACAAAGGTGAGCATTTTGCTGTCCTGAAGCCAGATAAATTAAAGAGTCTCAGATCTATCACACTGCTCAACACAATCTGGAAAACTATACCATAGTTGCCTTACAGAGAATACGACCAAACAAATACCTATGTCAAAGCCTAAGTAGTTTTCCACCTAGAAGTTCATCGGATGTGGCTGCAAAAACTCTCCAAATGGAAGTCTCAATAAATATTTCAGGAATAGACATGTAGGTGGCATTGATACTATAGACAGATAAACTCTACTTGACATGCTCAAAAACGTCATGGCCAAAGAAGAGTTGAGAATCAAACCAACAACTACCATAACTGTTGTACTTAAGAGCTCTTTCTAAAAGTTTTTCCTCTTCCCTGCAAAGCCCATCTGGTATTTAAATATTAATTTGATATCTTATGTTTTTTAAATGTTTCTATTGAAAAGACTTAAGGTGTTAAAAATTCAGCTGTATAAATTCTTTTAGCCATTGTTTTAATGACGTTATGACTGTTTATGATGAAGCATATCATGCACTTTAAATTGTTCTTTCTAGTCTCCAAAATAACACTTTTTCCATTTTTTAGGATGTGGCCAAAATTTGGCAGGCAATGAGGGAACAGTTGAGTCACCATATTATCCACAAAACTATTACAATGGTGCCGAATGTACATGGACCATAAGAACAGATCCCGGTACCCAAGTCCTGCTGACATTCTACTATTTTCGTTCTGAATATGGTTGCAGCAATGACTACCTTGTTGTAAGTACAGACATATGTCTCCCGTTCATTACAAATGAGTTGGAAGTAGAAAATTCTATTTTTGAGAAAATTCCATTCAAAGGTCTACTTTTTCTTCTTTTTCTTTATATTATAAATTATCATAAGTTACATATTTTTTTACAAACAAATTTAACATTGTGTGAAAGATTTGACACTTGAAAGCTTGGAAAAATATATTGTTCACAACAGCAACACCTATGAAAATGAAAGTTGTGACGTCCGACCCATTTACCATGTACGTGAAGCATTATCGTTTCAAATGTTGCTGCAGGTGTGAGGGTGGAAGGAAAAGTAGAAAAGCTGTAATGAGTGAGGGACATATTAATACACAGAACGACTTAGAGGGGAAAGGAAAGAAAGAAACAGGCACACAATGAAATTGATCAGATGTAAAATAAAAGATGGAAAAAGTTGTTTGTAATTACTGTGTGGCATCGTGGTCTAGTGATAGACGCTCGGCTTTCGGACAGATAGGTCAGGGGTTGAGTCGTGCTTTTGGCAGGTCACCGTTTTGTCCTTGAGAAAGACTATTTGCACACATTTCTTCGCCTCACTCATGCTTTAAAGGAGAATCCGGCTATAGGCAGTGAAAGATCTTGTCAGAATGCTAGAGTGATGCACTTTACTTGCTGCTCCTCTGTGAGTTCAGAGGGTACTTTGGTTGGAAACGGCCTGTTGATGTAAAGAGCTTGGGAGCATTGGCTCTTGGCCTGACTTGATTTTTTATCCTATTCTTGCCACCTTATGCTAAAAAGGTGCCAAGGCACTTATTTATAAATGTCTGCATCTTCTGTTGAAGCAATTTTTTGTTTGCCAGGCTTCACAGCCCTACAACAGCACAGACATTACATTTGTGTTAAAGATTCTCAGTTTTTTATCAGCTCTTATCTCCCTGGATACCCAGATCTTTTTTAGCATTATAATGGCCCCTCTTGCCTTGCCAGTCCTGGATTTGACATCTTGGTCTGTGCCACCTTTCAGGTCTTGAAAGGTTCTCCAGAGATTGTGATGGGTGTGTTGACCATGGCGTTGATTTTCATAATTTCAGTTTTCCTCTTTCTTATCTTAAGCCCTGCTATGGCCGATTTTACTTCTAGGTGGTTTGTTTTGCCTTGCATCTGCTTGTGATTGTGAGTGAGTAGTGCCAGGTCGTCAACACAGTCACGGTCAAGTTGTGTCATAAGCGTCCCATGTACTCTGTTTTTTCGGTTTGCTGAGGTAGTCTTCATTATCCAGTCTACCACCAGAAGGAAAAGAAAAGGTGAGGGCAAAAGCACCCCTGACGTACTCCAGTTTCTACCTCAAATTGTGCAAGAGTTGGCCAGCATGTTAACCTTGCAAGCCATTCCCAGGTAGATATATTTGATGGTTGAGACTATCATATCTTGTTTTCCATGTTTCATCAGTTTTGATAGTGTCTCTCAATCTACAATGTCAATCGTCTTTTTGAAGTCAATGAAGTTAGAAAATAAAGGGGCTAGCTCCATTCTAGCCGTTCTAAGACGTTGCATAGGCTTGCAATTTGGTCAGTGCAGGATCTGTTTCTGTAGAATCGCGTCTGTTGGTCACATAGCAATGGATCGACCGCTTCCTTCATTCTATTAAGTAAAACATTTTGCCTGCAACTGACAGGAGCATATAAATCCTCTGTATTTTTTAGTTTCTGCGATTTCTTTAGGCCCTTCTTTCCACTGTCTGGTTTTTTTTATTCTCTCCTAGATCTGTACTATAAGACTACGAAGCATGTTGATGGATGTTTCCATTCCTGATTTTATGGCCCCTGCCGGTATACCATCTGGGCCAGCAGCCTTTCAATTTCTTAGAGATGTGATTGCCTTTCTGATTTCTAACTTTAATGGTTTCTCACAATTGATAGGCAAGTTTGAGTCTGCGGCAGGTATGCCTAATGGGTCTTCAGGTGTTGGCCTATCCAATAGTTATTGAAAATGCTCTGACCATGGTTTTGACTGTTATTCAGCTATTCATAAGGTGTTTCTTGTCTTGTAACGTATTGGCTTCTCAGTTTGGTGATATATGTCTGCGAGCCTTCTTGTCAAGAGGCAGAGGTGTTTTAGGTTGCCTTGACCTGCAGCTTCTTTGGCTTGGCTTACCAATTCCTCTACATGGTCCTTTTTGTCTCTTTTATGCCTTGATTAACTTCTATACTTGCTTCTGTATACTCCTTTTGAGCTGATGCTTTTGCTGTCTTGTCTTTGGTTGATCTCTTTTCTCTTCTTTTCTAGCTTAGAAATTGCTGCGCTTTCTTTTTTTCTCAAGCACTCTTTTGCATGTGTCCAGCCTAACTTTCCTGCAGTGATTCTATTGAGTCTCTATCTTTGTATTCTCACCTTCTATAATGTCTTGTAATGCATTGAAGCGGTTAGATAGGTTGAGAGAAAATTTGTTTTTTTATATCTTGGTTTTTGAGTAGTCAAACGTTGAATTTGATTTGCGTGCTGCTTGTGATCATGTGCTTTTTTAGATCGTAAGCTTAACAACGTAATTAAGAGATGATGATTTGATGGCATATCTGCACCCCTATTCAATCGTACATCATACCATAAACGCCTGAACTTTTGACTTATGCAGATATGGTCAATCTGATTCTCTGCGACATGGTCGGGGATCTCTAGGTTGAATTGTGGATGCGTTTGCGTGAGGAAATGGTTCCTCCTATCACCAACTGCTTGATAGTAGACACATTTGCAAAATGTTCTCCATTCTATTTTATTATTCCCAATCCTTGTCTACCCATGGTGCGTTCATATCCAGTTTTGCTGGCTCCTATTGTTGCATTAAAACTCCCATCAAGTTTACCATATCTTTGGTAGATGTTTTGTCAACTGTTGCTTGAAATTGAAGATAGAATTCATCTTTGTTCTACTTTACTGCATCACTCGTAGGGGTATAATGTAAAGCTTGATATGTTTCCTCTTTGTAGAGAATTGTGCAGTAATGATTCTGAAATTTACAAGGTCCCAGCGAGTTAATGCTCGTTGAGCCTCTGGTGACAGCATAAAGCCCACGACTTTGGTGTGAAGAGCTCCATCCATTATATAGCCTAAGTACATTAGTTGCTCTCCTGATCTCCTAATGCCAGCCCCATCTGCCCTCATTGTAGCCGTCTGATATCACTTAGTCCAAGCACTCCTATTACGTAGCTTTTCATCTCTCTTGCCACTTGCTTAGTCCTTTCTGCTTCACACATGGTCCTCATATTCCATAAGGCTGTTCTTGTTTTTCTGGGTGTCATAAGGGGGCTCAGCTCTGCAGCTTCCTTTCAGCTTTCACTGCATAGTCGCATATGCCTCTTGGATGGAGCTCCTTCTTTGCCCAGGCAAGTCTCCTGATTTGGCATTGCCAATGCTGTAGTAACAATTGTTTTTTTTTACAGGCAGGGCTGTCAACCTGGTGCTAAACTCACATCTAGGAGGTGGTTGCCATTGACCCTTTAGCATCACTCAGCACCAAGTGGAGGCGGGGTTGGGCCTTCTGACCTTCATCCACAACGTATATATGCTCAAAATGTTCAATTTTGCAGTGGTTACCCCCACTTATTATCCTAATTTCCTGTTAAATTCATAACTCAAATGAGAAATGATCCTGTCCAAACTTCATGACATTCATGTATTTTATATGTGGCTAAGTCTTGGTTTGCTTATTTGTCTTTGTGTTTTTTTTGCATACGGCTAAGTCTTGGTTTGGAAACAGATGACTGTGCGGCTGCCTTTGTACTATCTTGAGTCTTCCAGTTCAATAACAAGCCGCTTAGAGAAGCTTAGTAAAGACCTCCACTATCATACTATGAAACTTCTTTTTCAGGGGGGGGGGTTGGCATCAGGTTTTGGCTGATTTATCGGTTATAGCTCATATTATATAATTTCTTAATGTTTATACTGGTTTGTCATGTTCAAATACTTCATGAAAGATCTCTCGACCAATCCATAAATTTCAGGGCATTGGACTTAGTTGTCAAACAGTGCCTGGCATTTTTAGTGATTTTTTTTTCCTTATTTCCCAAACTCGGTATGCATTTTTATTGAAATGTAATTTTTTTGCATAAAAAACCTACTTCCTCAGTTGTTTATTTCCTGATTGTTTTGAAACCTAGCGTATGGTTGCCTTTGATTGTGACAAATACTGTCAACCCTGCCCAAGGCGACCATTGAAGATCAATAATGTTAGTTGTTGTGATGGACAGGTGGTGGCGATGGCAATCCTGCTCGTTAAATTGTAAATTGCAATGTAAAAGAAAAATTTGCCTGTAGCTAGCAACTTAATCTTCTGAGTTCCAACTTGCTTATTGTAAGCAATGTTTAAATTACAGGTTAACAAAAACAAGTATGGAGTAGGGAGGGATGGGCATGTTGTAGGATTGGATTGGAGGCTAATTGGTTCTCAGGCCAAGAGTGGTTGAGTTGTAGAGGTTTTTTTTTTACAGGTTGTAAAAAATAATGTGAGATAAAAAGCAGGTTCGACTGTACATTTTTGACTGTCTAGCCTTGCTTTGAAGAAATCGTCAAAACAAGGGAAAAAAATAATTTTAAAACTTCTTTTCCAAAAGAAGCCAATTTGAACAAAAATCATTACAAAAATTATCTTAATAGTATCCAAAATATCTCACATTGTTGCAAAGGCATCATCATTCCAGTCATGAGCAGCATAGTTATTTGAAATGATTTCAATGAAAACTGTTAGACTAGATAACTTAAAAAAATTAACAAGCTGACAATGGAAAAATCAAGATAGTGGTTTTCACCATAGCAGCCATAAGTATTACAGCAATTCACTCTAATTTGACCATGCCAAATCGGTTTGTAAGCATCATTTTTGCACAAGCCTTGAAGTGGAAAAAAATTGTATATCAGATCCCATTCACCTCCTTTAAGAAGCATAGTGGTGGCATGGTTTAAATGTTTTTTTTTCTGAGTGGCAAGGTCTCATACCAAAAGCATAAATTTTGTTGTATTTTTGCTCTTTAAGCTTTTTTCAATCCACTGCTAATTAAAATTCTTTATATAAATTTCAATAATTTTTAATAAGATCAATAAGTGTTTTCATCTTGAATTTCAACCCAGGTGCGTGACGGAGACAACTCAACAGTTTTATCGAGGAGCTGTGGGTCCACCATGCCTGCACCTATAAGAGCAACAGGGAATATTATGTTTCTTGAGTTTCGCTCAAACAATAGAGACACAAGCCGAGGTTTCCAAGCCCAATGGTCTACGGATCAAGGTATTGAAATACTTGTGTTCTCTGTGCTTTCTTGTGATGAACAAAAGATAACACAAGAGCAGCAGGTTAGGACAGATTAGAATGATTTAAAATACAATGTTTACCATATTTTTTTAGAGAGCAATGAATTTAGGGGTGATCTTTTACTGCATGCTCTCAATGAACCACTTATCTCAATTTCTGTCGTGCAAGCTCAATATGTCACCTTCTCAAGGGAAAACCTCCTTGAAAACTTTTAAGTCAGCATGTAAATAGACTAGGTTATGTATTTTTGATAATTTCAAAGGAATGTATAAAAAAAGCTGCTTAAATTTAAAATCAGGCTGCAGAAGGTTGATTTGAATCTCTCTCTGAAAAAGTTTTATTTCAATTGAAGTAATTTACCCAGCACTCTGGAATACAACTTGTACAAAGAGTTGTCTTTTTTTTTTGTAACCTGAAAATGAGGTATTATGATAAAGATGGGGTTTGGGGGAGGAGGAATAAGTTTATGTCATGAAAAGTCTGTGATGCTATCCATGGACAAAAATGTCCCTGATGGCTACAGGCCGCTGTCTGTGGGGAGATAAAATGATGACAAGAGTGCTAAACATTTTTTGTATGCTTATGTCTGTCTATGCACAGGCATTCAGTTTCTTTGGGGCGTAAATCTTGGATATTAAATGATTTAATTTTGTATACTGGTCAGGGGTCTATGTGCCTTTCACGGATGCTAAATTTCTGGGGGGGGTTTCAATCTGTTGGAAAATTTTCTTTTTTTTTGATTGATTGAAAATTTCTGGGTTTCGTTTCCCATCTCTTAAGAAATTTACTGCTATCCTCTTTTCATCTGTTAAGAATTTTCCGGTTTTCATTTTCTTCTTCTTCTGGTGTTTGAATATTTCTGGTTTTCCCTTTTTCATCATAGTTTAATGGATATTTTGTCTGCTTTTAGCTTTTCATTAGCGTTCTGTTATTATGTTACAGGTGGGATCAGTGCAGGTAATGTATGGAAAAGTTCTTTTGGTCACCTGGGATTGGACATATGTTTCTATATTAAACTAGTGAAAGATCTAAAATCCATGCCATTGTTGTGCATAGTATGAATTAAGTCATTGAATTCAAAATGGGCTGAAAATACTGATTCATGCTTCCAACTTTTCTGTGCATTGATTTCCACAAGTATCCGTAAAATTTAGTCTGTGCAGGGTACCTGTGCTTAGCAATAGCCTGCTGGTGTTGGTAGAATCCAAGTCTATTTGTGGTACCATAATAGAGTAAAGAGTAAACCTTGGTCATAACGAATTCAGTTCTTGACTTTGATTTCGGTACAACCAAGGTCTCGTTATTGTCAATGTTGTTGATAATATATTAAAACATAGTATTAATAAGGAAAATGGTTCATGCTAATTATCATCTCTCTCTCTCTCCC
>BMAT01011787.1:81884-92903 GCA_019649035.1 Elysia marginata | reverse complement strand
CTCACGTAACCAAAATACTCAAAAAGAACGCAATGTTTAGCGTTCATAGCAAAATGTATATAGAAAATGACCGGACCCCGAACTAACTAAATAGATTTTTTTAAATGACGGGTGTCCCATCCAGATATTTCGACAGGGACGTCGTCCACTGACTAATGCAACCACTCCCACTGACTAATGCAACCCTCTCTTAGTGACTAATGCAACCCTCTCTTAGTGACTAATGCAACCAATCACACTGTCTAATGCAACCACTCCCACTGACTAATGCAACCACACCCACTGACTAATGCAACCACACCCACTGACTAATGCAACCACTCCCACTGACTAATGCAACCACTCCCACTGTCTAATGCAACCACACCCACTGACTAATGCAACCACTCCCACTGATGAATGCAACCAATCACACTGGCTAATGCAACCCTCTCACTGACTAATGCAACAATACCCACTGACTAATGCAACCACTCTCACTGACTAATGCAACCACTCTCACTGACTACTGCAACCCCTCACTTATCCCATGACTTAGAGGATCATAATTGGTGGGACGTGAAGACTGAAGCCGTCGTGATCCTCCATTCCGGTCTGTCCACTACATTGGTCAGAAGCTCAGGAGTTGATAGCCTCGTTTATTCTTTGGTATTGTCAGACCAGCTTTTTCGGCCACTCTCATCTAGAGGATTGTCTTGAAAAGACTGTTAGGCCTTATCATGTAGCCAAACCATGCGAGTTTTTATGGTTGATAGTGGCTCTTGTGGTCTATGCCACGTGTTGACGAGGTCTCTGACATAGGGATTGGTTTTACACTCACTGTAAGAGATTTGATAAGCAGTTTCCTGAGGCAATTGTACTCGAAGGCGCGTAGCCTGTGTTTGACATAGAATCTCATGCTGTTTCTCCATACCATTACAGTTTTGACATTGCTGCTGTAGCAATGGCAAGACGGACTGTTATCTATGCTGTGCATATACGGTCACTGTTAAGAGCGGTGCCCAGATACTTAAATGTGTCAACAGCTTCTGGTGGAGTGCCAATCAACCGAATGCTAATGTCTTTAGATCATTTGCTGTTGATCATGAATTGAATTTGGACTTTGCAGCGCTCGCTTCATTTCCGTACGCTGCATCACTTTTTGCTAGTTTGTCAGTGAAATCTTGATGCTCGTTGTTACAACCGGTCGTCAGATCAATATTTGATTGCGATTCTGAGGTTGTGATAGAGACTGATGTATGGTGGTTGTCGTAAGAGGAGATATAGCTCAGGGGAGCACTCAATTTGATGACCCAAAAGCCGTTTATAAAATTCAGTAGACGTTATTTCTTTGGGCAATTGATAATCACATGCATTCGGTAGTAGTAGACCCTGTTAAACAATACATGAAAGTATAGCATTAGATTACTTATCGCAACACATTTTTCACGTTTATATTTCTATTTCACCTTGTTATAGAATATCCAATTTCACATATGGCATATAATATTTTCCATAGCTGATTGTTCCATAATATAGGGATATTCAAAAAACATGAAAATTGCAATTAATACTTCTTAATACGTCTTATGTGTTGTAGCAAATCAATACAACAAATTCATCCGTAACATATTTAGATTCAATTTCATTTTATAGTTTATGGATTATACAGTATATTAAAAACTTATTTTAAAATCTTAACTCAACTTTCAAGACCTTCGCAGGTTTGATACAGTTAATCTTCGAGACTCAGTATCTTCAGCTTTTCCGCTCGGCTGCTATCTCGGGACTGAAACCTAATCTACACTTTTGTGCCTAGGTTTAGCACTAGGGTGTAGGCTCGAACCTGGGTTAAGCTAAATCGCGCCACGCTTGTGGTGAGTCGTATTCCTCCTATTGCCTACCAGCTGCGTGTGTCTCACTCACGACAGTGGTCATTCAGTGTTCCTTGCGGTTTTTTTTTTTTTCAAAAATATATTGAATAGCACAGGCGAGAAAAGACACCGACTGTAATCTTGAAAAATTCTGCCTGCTCATTGTTTAGAAGAGCCACATGGCTGCTGTTGTTATACAAGACCTCCATCAGTTGCAGGTTGCCTTTATCAATTTCAAACCCTATCAGCACTGTCCAAAACCTTCTGTGCCATATACGATCAAAAACTTTTGTGAAATTATGAAAAAGTTTTTGATGTTGTAGGTATTTCTCAGCAAGGAGTCGAATTACAAATCTGCTCGACTATACTGCGCTTTGCTCTGAAGTCTGCATGCTTCTCAGCTTGTGTTTCTTCAGCTTTTCAAAGATGATGCAACAACACACGCTTACAAGTAAGAACACAGACTAGCTAACTCTGTACTAATATTTTATAGTTCTCTAATGTCAGATAAATAGATTCTAGCCTTAACTCTCAAACAGTACCCTGACAGTCACCCCATCGATTTGCAGCAGTTTTGTGTTGTGGTGACCGAATCATAGCACCCAGAAAACTGAAAATTACAGTTTGTTTACTTTTTGTTTTTGTACTTTTTTTAGTCAAGGGAGAAAAAAATAGCTTCTCATCTCTAGGCTACCATGAATAATTGTAGAGTTATCTCCCTTTGTAATAGAGTCAGGATAACACAACCTAGGGGCTTGCACCCAGGTGGGGAATGAGGATGGCATACGTAAACCAACGCAATCTAAGGGAAAGGTACCGTGTTTAAAAACCATTCAAGTGTAGGTGTTGGTTAAAAGTCTAATAATCTTCTCTCGAAAAAAAAATCTTTCATAGAAATTTCGACATGGAAATCAGAGAATATCACGGCCGTGGGAGAAGAAACCTCTTCAGCAGAAAGGTGCGAGATGTTGGTAGATGAAGAGCAGACTCTTGAAGCCACCCAGCAGATTCTTTGTACCAGGACCACCATCATCATTGCAGCATGGGGTGTCCAGAGTACCAAGACAGCACATGTTGCCGCAGATGTGAAAAACTATCATCTTAGCATCTTATTCAATGCGGCTTATCAAGCCCCTATCTGGTTCGAAGAGAGACATTTTGAGACATAAATATTTTTCTAAGTTAAGTAAAATAGTCAATTACTATTGGTTTTATTATCTTTAGAAGGCTTTAATTAAAAAAGCCCCAGAGACTTTTGCCTCTTCTTCTTCTTCTTCTTCTTCTTCTTCTTCTTCTTCTTCTTTTTTCTTTTTCTATTTCTTCTTCCATTTATTCTTCCTCTTTTTCGTCTTCCTCTTCTTCTTCTTCTCCTTCTTCTTCTTCCTCCCATTTAAAAAAGATATATGTTGACGAATTGCTCTTAAAACCAACAGCGATAGCTGTCTCTGTACATGTCCGAGGTCATCCAGCCACAACCAGAGAGGACCACGTGACACCATACCCAGACAGTGATCTACTCTAGGCCAGTGCGATCCTCGTTCTGGACACCAGGCATCTGCTTTTCATCGCAGTAAGGTCAGTCATAGTTCAACCGAACAAAACAAACAGTTTCATAGCGTTATAAAAAAAAGTTTTGAAAGTATGATTATCACAGTATTATATCAAAGAGAAAGCTGCTTTCAATTTATTCTTAACTCTCTTCCTTCCCTACTATTCTATGAGTCGAATATAAATCTGAGAGTCTAATTTTTATATAGCATCTTTTAACAAGTGCAACTGTTGAGAGTCCTGAGTGTCGTGTACCGTTTTGATGGCAAATGAATGTGCTTTCATGTAAAATGTTTTTTTTCCTTAAAATATCACATCATATTATAAAAGCTGGCTTACTTTTGTTACTTAAAATAGACTTTTCACACCATAAAATCTGATAATGACAAAAAAAAATCATTATGAACGAAAAAAAGGAAATTCACCTTGTTCCAAATCAAAATTTTTAACTTTAAAAATCTCATTCTTGATTTTAACCATTTTTTTTAATGGGCAGTTATAGCTGGTAACGAGAAAATAACATTTATGACTCTATCAACTCAACACAAAATCAAACCAAAATGTTTCTGTTGGTTTCTGAGGGTATATTTAGCTTTTATTATTCATAGGAAAAAAGTTGCTGCTTTCATTCAATGACAAATAGTTAATTTATTCACTGATGACGTCATCATCACTGGTGATCGAAATATGTAGAAGAGAACGGAAGAGAGTTTAACCAATCAAACCAATTCTTATTCGGTGAAGCGAGTATGAACTCATACCCTGATGTTCTACAGTAATAGCTCGCTCGGGACGATTATTGTCAAAATATGCGTACTAAAAAGGGAATAGAGAAAAACACCGTATGTAGTAACAATAAAAAAGATAACGATAACGATAATATTTTTGTTCTATAGCGAACAAATACATAGTCATGCTTCAAAACTTATTGCGTTCTCTAGTTATCGGTGCTGTTGATTTTCTCAGTGCTACGTTATGCTAGATCTGTCGTAAGGTATATTTCGGAACTTTGTTTCATTGATTCGTTTGGACATAACGACATATTTTGCTTGAACTTTAATTGGACAAATTTCAAAATACCCTTGAAATCTTGTTGTTGTTGTTGTTGTTCTTGTTGTTGTTGTTGTTGTTGTTGTTCTTCTTCTTCTTCTTCTTCTTCTTCTTCTTCTTCTTCTTCTTCTTCTTCTTCACTCCACGGGCTTGAAAAAGAGAAAGAGCAGGAAAATTGGAAGGATTCCGAAGCTTTGGTCCGGAAACTCATATCCGAAAAGCTTGAAATTGACGATAGAATAATAAAAGTTGAAAGAGCGCATCCTATCCTTAACACTAATGGACCCGGTCCTATTTATTGCCAAGTTCCTAGATTATAGTGACAAAGAAAACATCTTAAGAGCGCGTGGAACCTGAAGAAAACCAACATTTTCATCAACGAGGATTACACTGCGCGAGTTCGCCAAACCAGGAAAAAATTGTCTCCATTTTAACAAAGTATCGTTCTGAGGGAAAACGCGCCAACCTAGTCTATGATCATCTTATCGTAGACGGAGATCGCTTCCATGTCGACCCCGAGTCTGATTCCATTTACTCTGCGAGACGACCAGGCCGCGACACCCAAGATTCTGGACCGTATTTAAGTTGTAACAAGGCCCCTATTGAAAGCCGATAAAAACAGAACAGGACATTTAACCCAACTCCTGTCAACAGATAGGACAGTGGCCGGCCTGTGGACCTAAGCTCAGAAGATGGACCACACCAGCATTCAAGATTCTGGGACAATACGTTCGCCTTGTTTTCTACCCTCATGTGATGGAATGTTCAGGGTGTTAGGAGTAAATTATCTTCTCTGTCATTCAAAGAATTTTGTAATTGTTATGATATTTTTGCATGAAGTGAAACTAACAATTGTCCACAACAAGAGTTGACCCAAGCATTTCCAAACTACAATATATTTTTTCTAACAGAACGGGTGCAAAAGGGGGGGGGGGTATCAGTTTTTGTGAAAAAGAGTCTTTCCCTGTTTTTGTAGAGAATAAGCTCTAATGTTGAAGAATGCGTATTTTTAAAGTAGACAAAACTGTGATAGACTTGGTAACAGATAATTATTGTGTAATGTTTTCCAAAATATATGTAAACGAACCTCTCGCCTTAAATTAATCAATCTTACCCTCAAGTCTAGCTTGAATCCTCTAGCCTAGCCCCCTTCTCTCTATAAATCTCCCTCATTCTCTCTCTCTCTCTCTCTCTCTCTCTCTCTCTCTCTCTCTCTCTCTCTCTCTCGCTCTCGCTCTCTTTAATCCCCTCCTCTCGGTATATCACTTCACTTGTTCCATGTTTAACCCTAGAATAGAAAAGTGATTTAACAACTAACAAAGTCACCTTAGCAAGAGACTGAGCTTAAATCTTTTCGGCCCCGTGGTGATGCTGGATAGTCCCATATGGACTGGGAATGGGGAAGTGCTCCCTCGCGACTCTTAGAGCGGAGGATTTAGTAATGTTCTATTAATTCTACTCAAAGCATGCCTACCTTTTAAAAACGTAAAATTAGTCAACGCTTTCTTACCACGCATAGGTTTTAAGAGATATAAATTGTTTAACTGTCAATGTGTCGTACCATGCAGCATGAACTAACAAAAGACGTGATCTAATCATCTAATCAAACCGGGTCACAAAAAGAATAGAAAGCACAGGGAAAAATTCCCAAATGATAAAATTTCCAAAACAGAAATTGAAAATGCTATGAAGATGTTTAAATCAAGCAAAGCGTGTAGGCCAGATGGCATCCCATCTTAGTATAAGTCATGTACCAACTTTTACTGATTACCTGACTGCTCTGTTAAACACTATTTTTGAAAGTGGTTCAAACCCAGAGGAATGGACTAAGTCTGCAATTTTCCCTTTGCATAAAAAGGGTGACATTAATAATGTAAACAACTACATAGGTAGAAGTCTTCTGAATGTACTAGGCAACATTTTTTCACATGTACTGAATGCAAGATTAAAGACATGGTGCAATTCTCAAAACATTGTACCTGAGGCACAAGCTGGATTTAGACCATCTTATTCTACCATTGATAACATATATGTCTTATATTCTACACGCTTTACGAAGACTTTTACAAGGCTTTTGACTGGGTTGACCGCAGAAAATTATGGAATGTTTTGTAAAAAAATGGATGTTGTAGTAATATGTTTTAAAAATCTTGAAATCAATGTATGAAAGTGTTTTAGCTTCTATGAGAGTCAATGTGATAAAAGCATCCAACAACATTAATGTTCATTATGATGATGTAAAAAAGATGCAGTTAAAAGCATTACTGACTATTTCAATGCGTGAGTGGAGTTAAACAAGGTTGTGTGCAAAGCCCGCTATTTTTTTTCTATTTTCTTATCGGAGCTAGAGAAAGATCTATGCAGAGATCCTAACATAATAGGTGTAGACTTTTAACCAACGATGCTCAAGCATAGCTATGGTCTTCTCGACGTTGTATCATTTGCAGAGAGTGTTTTAGCAATGCAGAGGAAAATAGAGATCCTCGAACAGTTTTGTGAAAACAAGGGGGCCTAAAGGTCAATGTCGGTAACAATAAAATAATTGGTTTTCAGAAATGGGGTTTATTTAAAACAATCGGGAAAGTGGTTTTTCAATAACGAACCCCTAGACATAGCAAAGTATTATAATTATCTTGGACTAACGTTTTCATCAAGCCTAAGTTTGTCAAATTGTGTTGATAATCATGCTTGCAAGTCTTTCCTTAACCCTAGGATGATGAAAAATCTAAATAATATTACTTTTTCAACAGCTTTCAAGATATTTGACATTAAAGTAAAACCAATACTTCTGTATGGTTCAGACATTTGGGGAACTAGAGTATATGACTGTATTGAACATGCGCAAGTTAAGTTCTTTAAAGATTTCTTCGGCATCGGTAAAACTACCGAAAACAACATCGTCTTGCGAAAAAATGGTAGATACCCACTTTGGGTAGAGACTAAATTCAAATCAACAAAATATTGGTATAAGCTGTTAAGACTTCCAGGTCATAGATATCTAAGGAAATGCTACCTTGAACAAAGAAGACTTGTAGATTTGGGGAGGGTAAACTGGGCATCAGAAATAAGAAATATTCTCTTTCAAACCGGTTTTGCTTTTGTTTGGCATAACCAAGAAATTAGGGACTGTGATCGATTTTTGTCAGAACTTAAAGAAAGACTTATTTGCAACGGCCAGCACGAAACTGATTCATTAAAAGAGAAAATATGAATTTTGTTTTGAATGCAACTCTTTCTATATGGCTGCTAGTTATCTAAAAGTAATTACCTCTATGAGACAACGGAGAATAATGGCCCTTCTTAGAACGCTTAGTCCGCCTATTCAGAACAACTTCCACAGGATAAATATGGCTGAAAACAACAATTGTATAAGATGTTCGTCTGGGACCGTTGATGATGAATTTCACTATCTCCTTGTGTGTCCAATTTTGGATGAGCTACGATGAGCCTATATACCTGCTTTTTATATAACCCGTGTCACCCAAGAAAAGCTATGTAGGTTTTTAAATACAAATGATAATGTTACATTGTACAATCTTATAACGTTTGTAAAAAATCCTTATTCGAATGTCATGTTGATGATCATAAGTAAGTTTTCTTTCTGCCCATAACTGTAATGAAACCACCACTCTCAGTTGAAATATTTAAAGTTTATATTTTGATTATTGGGCCGATCGCCTTTAAAATCCTGAATAAACATAATTTTATTCCTTTTTTTCTTCTTCTTCTTGTTCCTCTTGTTCCTCCTCTTCTTCTTCTTCTTCTTCTTCTTCTTCTTCTTCTTCTTCTTCTTCTTCTCGGTGTCAACTTCAAATATTGATCCCCATCTAGTTGATGAAGCTGATTTGTGTAAGGCTGTTAGCTATTACAGGAAATTTTATTATAGGTAAAACGATAAATAGGTGCCCTTCTTTTTAACACAACACTTAAACACTAGAATAATACAAAGATATAAGCGTCTTGTTTTTATAACTGTTTCTTACTTGTATAGTAAATGCAACATTCAGAATAAAGAGCCTACAAAGTACATAAAATTGTATCATTTTACTTTCAATATAAATGTATCGCATATCTTTTAAATGATTTGTAGTCCTATTTTGCTGGTGGTCCCATTTCATTGTCATATAGTATCGTCTCTAAATACTATCTAAAAAGGATCAGTATAATTTGATAATCGACATGTACTCTAAATATTATTAGGTTCGATTACAGAGAAATTCCGTTACTCTTGTTGAAATCAATTTCCCTAGTGGATAAACGCGCATCTCTCTCGACTCTCATCCAAATGTGTGTATTGAAACACATTTGTTTTCCTCGCGAAAAGCATACAGTTGCAAGAATTTTTAAAACAATACTTGGTGGAGGAAGTAAAAATGAAGACGCTCTTTCAAATAAATTATGTTAAAACGACTTTTTGCATTTTTTCTTCAACGACGATGAGATATTCTTTCTAGAATCATTACCTTAAATTTGGGTACTGACAATGGCGCTGAAAATTCAGGAAATTGTTCTTAGGTCGATCGACAACTATATTTGACTTCAATCTTCAAAATAACAATTTTTGGAGTGGCATAGTAATCCTAAGAAAGTTGAATCATAAGCAAATTTAGCGAGTGTTGTATAGTCGTAATGGCTCTTCTAGGCATCTGTATAAAATACATTGGGGAAACCCTGTGGATCAAACAACAGATTTATTTGGAATTTTGACACTGTGCATAAATCTACCTCGGTTTGGCTTTTTTTCTAGTTTAAGGTTGGGGTCGTACTTAGCTATGACTTTGTACCATTTTATGTTACAGCCTTTCAAAAGGCAACATGTAGACTAAGCATGGTCCACTGTGTACCGGGGAACAGTAGATCATGAGCTGTAGCGCAGTTATTGAGGTGTGTCTGACAGCGTCCACTCCTGTATTAAAATAGTATTTTGAGGCACAAATATGCTTAGCATCATCAACCCCACCATCATCAGCAGCACCATTATTGTAATCAACCGCACCGTAGAATCGTACCGTGCAGCATGACAGCATGAACTAACAAAAAATTATCTCATCATCTAATCAAACCGATTCACAAAAGAATAGAAAGAACTTGGAAAAAAGCAGCAGCATCATAATCATTATCACAATCGCCATCATTACCATCATCATAACTTCAGCAGCAGCAGCAGCAATAACAACAGAGAACTATTAGAAACACCATCTGTAATCCGGAATAAATAAGTCGAATTTTCGAATCATACTAATGGCAGACATTTCGGGCATTTCCACTAAAAAGCCTAGTTCTCTCTGCTGCTAATTTTATACCATTAAAACCTTTCAATCATTTGATTGCGCAGTGGCTGCCTCCACTATTTATTCTGATCTGTATAATTCATTTGAGGCATACCTTAAATGTTATCGTTTGTTCTCTGTGTTTGTGGTTTATGTTTAAGTGTTGGTGTGCTTCTGGATTTAAATGGTTGCCTTTGGTGCTATTTGGATCTTCCCGTTCAAGTAAGCGATTCGCTTAGAGAGGCGAAGCAAGGACCTTCACCATGAAACCCTATTTTTAAAGAGCGTAGTGGTGACATGGTATAAGTTATATTTTTCTAAGTTGCAAGGCGGTGGGTGCCGAAGCATTTATAAGTCGCAGGTTCGAATCATACCAGGGGAAGACATTTCGGGCATTTCCACTAAATAGCCTACGTCTCTCTTCTGCTAATTTCATACCTTTAAAATCTTTCAGTCATCTTTAATCCATCTTTAATCCCCCTTCCAATAAAGAAATAAAAGAATGCGATCCCCTGTACCCCTTTGAGTATTAAAATAAAAGCGACCACGTAACGCATTTTCTTGTTTTTGGGTGATTCATCCGGTAGCTACAAGATAAGTCACAAACAGCTTAAGATTTGTGTAGAATTAGTTCAGACCACAAAAAAATTAACTATTGGTTTGACATGTCTACGTGAACCTATTTTTGAAACTTTAGTTTTGTCATTGTTTTGGCTAGCTTAGCAAAGTTTTTTAAATAGCGCAGTTTCTGTTACACTGTTACTTCTTGCAAAATGATGAACATGAAAACTAGTTTAAGGTGAATTTTGATCTCTTTATAAAACATTTACATAGTTTCTTTAAAACAGTTAAGAAATTCTATTGTTTACTTTAACATGGTGTCGTCTTTGTGTAGAGAGCTAAGTACCCAGGCGATTTTTTTACAATAATAAAATGTGGTTGAATTGTTCTTAAAATGCCGATGAGAAATCAATAAATAGTACGCGAGCATAGTTTTGGATGTTTTTTGCTAGATAATACAGAATACTGTTAGGAAAAAGGTAGACCCGCATCCATAACATATCCTTTTACCCTAGGTGCAAATTGAAGAGACTCAAGTTCTTCTTTGACCATCATTTATAAGTAATTTCTAAAAAAAAAAATAATGCAAGCTATGAAAGCTTGCGGTTACTTTTGATGAAAAGTTCATCTGCACCCAGAATAGTTAAAGGATTAATACGCATGACTAAGTCTATCTATACACTGTATCACGTGGTTATGTCATCTGAACTCCCGTGGCTGTCACGAACCGCCAGCGG
>BMAT01011787.1:39409-56379 GCA_019649035.1 Elysia marginata | reverse complement strand
CCAGCCAGCCTTGAAACGTTTCTGTGGATTTGCCGGGGTGGTTACAGCGGCTCCCTCTGGAGGTTAGTATACTGAGGCTCAAGCATTGGTCCACCGTAGAACAGGCCGGATACCCCAGCATTAGGAAAAGTTATGTGCACGTCTTATAATTTTAACGTTGGATTTTTTTTTATCCGGATCATAACAGGAACGAACTTGTTGGGTTTTAAGATGTCTCAAACTCTCAATTGCACTAAAATCTCAAAAGAGGTAGATCATTGTTCATTCATGATCTAGTTTGTTTACGCTTAGGCTGGCAAGTACGATGGCCTAGATTACGTGTCACACAGAGCACAACTGTTGGGGACATTCAAAATGCATTCTAAGGTTTTAACTGCAGATACTGCACTTTGATTGTCTCAGACAGAGTAAGAGAGATAGAGACAGACAGAAAAAAAAATAGCCAATACATGCTTGGTGCGGTTATTTTTTTTTTATTTCTGCCATCTGTGACAGCCGTACTTTGCAGTGATCAGCACCTGGTTTCTTAGAATTAAAATTGTAAATCCATTATAAATTTTTAAAAATGTTAAAAGTTAATAGCGTTGAGGAGATAATACATAAAATTTCAATAATTTGTAACATTGTTTAAAGCAATCGCATGCTTTCACTACGTTTTTCCTTCTACACAGATCTGCCTCCTTTTGATGGACCGACGAGAAACATCACAGTGTTGACCTTTGACTCTGAGGTCACCTTGACCGTTCCCTCCGATATTGCCAACCGTGGGCGTGGCAGAGGACCGCGCAGAGGTTAAAGGTTACCAGGATATAAACTACTAAGTTTATAGGAGTTGACAATACGCATACTGTATATGAATCTCTTTCATTTTACATGAAATCCTCTTGATGTAACGGTTTTTTGGAAAAAAATAGTCTAATCATTTTTACTTTTGCTAAGTTGTCTATTTTAAAAGCATAAATATGATGGTCCGAAATAAATAAAAGCTATAAAATACTACTTCATTTTGTGTCATCGTTTGCAAAACAAAATTGTTATCTTGTTTTTGTTCAATGTTAACTTTCAATCGGAGGAAGTAAGATAAATAAATTACGTATTTTGAAGCTCATGGGAACAGACTTAAGCTTCAAAAAAACTAAAATTGAATTATCAGTACCAAAGAATTATATAATCTGTAAATCTGCATATTACTCTGCCACTTAAGCAAATATTGAAAAAATCTACACTTGAATTACATATGGAATCGCCCATATACTTCAAGCGAAAAATGTTGAAAAATGCAAGACTTATCTTCGCTGGCATCATGGAGAACAAGTTATTTGTTTGGGCCATTATTACACGCACACACAAAGACAAAATTAAAACATGTTTTCAAAGCTTTTGATTCTTGCATTTAAAATGTACGATAAAAATGATTATGAACTGACGTCTTGTACAATTAACTACAGCTCAAACGCTCAGAATTACTGGAATAAAATTAATGGAACATACACTAATGTCTCAAAGTCAGTCCAATTCTGACAATGCATTGTCCTAAGCTTGCAAACGTCAATAATTTCATGAAGTTGTCAATGTTAAATTTTGTTTGTTGATTTACAATGCTAAATAAGAAGGTATAAAGAATTTTAAAACATTTTCTCAAACAAGGATTTCCAAACCTCGACTGACTTGGGCTGGACTTGAAGCAACCAGGGAAATTGAGTCGGAACTCACAAATTGTACGTTAGAAGACGTTGAGACTTTTTGTTTTTTTAAAAAACGCCTTTTCTGAGATTCCAAATATAAGACGTTGCATCAAATTATTAAAATTTTGTGGAAGGATAGTAGAAAATCACAAGATATAGAATAAAGAGAAAAAGAAGAATAAATCTACCTATGGTGCGTTTTCACAATATTAAAACATCCGGCTTTCGACTCATTTACCCTGACTTAGACGCATACTAATATACTTGAACAGTTGGAGATAGACTTTAAAAAAGTCAGACCATACATACATTCACGACCAGATATCTCAATAATAAATTATTATAACCACTAAGAAGAGTAAAATTAAATGTTTTGCAGCAAAGCAACGCAAGAAGTGATCAAAGTTCTGAATTTGAGCAAAGAAGATTATAATTATATCAGATAAACTAGAGAGCTTTTTACGAGTACAATGCGTCTTATCGACGAATGATACAGTAATCTCATACGTGGGCGTGTCCCCACAGACCATTATCAACAAGATTACCATCTCGTTTCATGTAGGCAAAGGCGCCTTACTCTAGAACACTGGTTAAGATCTTTCATTGTCTTTAGTTTGGTATAGACGGCGAGAAAACAACCGAGGTTTGAGGGTAGTATATTTTAGTAACAAAGTCAAATGTAGATGAAAAGAGACAAATGAACTTAAAAATACAACAAGCTAAAATGATAGGTTTTGAGGGAGAGAGAGGTAAAACATAGTTTGAGACAAGTTTGCAAAACCTTTAAAAATCAATCAAATTGATCACTCAAAGAAAGACATAGTTAACAACAAAACTACAAATGTCTAGACTAAACATAAAAATTAAGGACAAAACTGATCCAAAATTACAAACTAAGTTTAAGGCAGGCTGATTATTGTTGGCAGGTTCGTGTCAATATTTCTAAAGAAAAAAATTTCAGTCAACTTGAAAAGAAAGGCTTTCATAACAATATGATTGCGTTATATAACTACAAAAACATAATAGCTCTGAGATAAGAACTCAATGAAAACAAACTGCGCGTAATTAAAACAGAAGTAGCCTAAGGAGCAATAAAAATAGTATCGAGAGTACAAAAACACTAAACAAAATTCCTACCGCAGTCAACAAAAAAAAACAGAGATGGACAATAATTTATTCTGGATATTGCTGTAAGAGAAACGTGAAAATGGGCAGGATATGTGGCTTGAATGACAGGAAATTGTCTCGCAACCAGTCCTAACGGATCCGATGGTGACATTCTCACATTCTTAGACGTTGCTGTCTTGAACAATGCATTTTTCTGAGTTTTCAACATTAAAAACTCACAAACCTATGAATATTTTCTTGAAAGCAATTATATAGATCTTTTGCTGATTATGATGGAGGGAAAAAATAACTTTAAAAGGCATTTTCTCACTTTAGTATTTTCGACTTCCAACTCGTTTGCACTGTTTGAGAGACAATGAGATAGAGAAGAGACTCATGCCAGATCAATCTGCGGGAGAGATGTGGAATTTTGACCGCTTATTATTTTGAAGTTTTCTGATGTGATTCTACCCCACGTAGTAGATTACTGTATTATTTTTTTTTTTGTCCGTGCCTTATCAAACTATAAAATTGACCCGGTTGGTTAAGATCTTAATAATCGTTACAAAAAGGTTAGTTTTTTATATTACTTTGTTGTTGTTTTTTGTTGTTTTTTTTTTGTGGGTTAGATTGTTATATCTATTCTCTATAAAAAAAACCTCCGCTCCAAAGAGCTGCGAGCGGGGCACTTCCCTCATTCCCGGTCCATAATAGACCCACAGTGTCTTCTCGGATCAAAATGTGTGCGCATATCTCGTGCTATGAGATGTGGAATTTTGACCGCTTATTGTTTTGAAGTTTTCTGATGTGATTCTACCCCACGTAGTAGATTACGGTATTATTCACACTGCAAATTTTGCAGAACTGGTTAATAGTGAGAGGAGAAAGATCAGAACCATGTGAGAGTTAGTTTTTTCCCGATGAGGCGATCAAACGCCACGAAAGGTAGATTTGTTCTTCTTTTTCTCTTTGTTCTATGTCTCCTGATTTTCTAATTCTTTCAGCTTCAACTTTCATCAACTTAATATTTGTGCTTTACGAAGTTATCAAATACACTTTAAATATATTATACTTAACTAATATTAAACTGCCAAGCCAAAACGGAAATTGTGAATAATTGTTACTGTCTTGAGGAAAATTTATAAATATTTAAATAAGAAAAGCTTTATGAATGGGTTCCAAAGCAGAACGAAGTTTTTGGTGTTATATGTAGTATAGCTAAGGTATTTTCAGGAGGAACACTACTTGCAATTTACACAGGTAACAGAGATTTATGCGTTGATATTTCTCTAAACTTGAGCTTTAGAAGTTGTTAAATTCTGACACGAAGGAAGTTATTGAGATAAAAAGGATAAACATGTTATATAATTAAATTACTTTTTGAGCAGCCATAAATATATTAGCTGAAGTAAAATCAACAATCATCAAATGAACTCTATCTGATTTAATTTTTTTCCGAAAGTTTGTTCCAATGTTTGTTTGTTCTAGAGCCATTCGTGTAACAATATCTCTTGCTTCCTAAATCTGTTTCTCACACTAAAGTTTGTGAGCTATCGGTACGTTGACACTAAATTGCGCATCAACAGTGAAGATCCTTTTGTTTTATTTATTACATTACGTCCAAAATAGATTTAAAAATGCAAACCTTGAAAAAACTACGTACATTCGTTTATCTTGCCATAAAAAATAACTACATCAGCATACGAATTACGAGCAACGTGTGTTGCTCTGCAAGTTGATAGTTTGTCTGCAGCCGCACCAGCTCCCAGGCAATCAATAACCACGACCTGAGTGTAGGGTGAATACCAAAATTCGAATCCCTTAGTGTTCAGAACCGAGGAGATCAGAATTTTACTTTTGTTTGTTTTGTAAAAAGTTTTTTTTACACGTCGAACATGGACACTCTTTTTTTTATACGAACGATGATCATGTAGATCTACAAAAGCGTGCCTGTAGATTGTATTGCAGTTAGGTTAAAATTATCATAAGGCTTCGATATAGGAAAAGTTTTTTTGTTTTTTATCGAACCGATCATTAATGCCATAATCTGTCCAAAAGATTCAATGTGAAACCTTGCACTTCTATACGGCCTTTTTTATTACCACCACATAATGCTAATTGTTCAAGTTAGTTGTTTGTTGTTTATACAATTTTCATGCTTAAAATGAAAGCCTGGTGAAACCTCATGAAGCCTTAAACGAAGCGAAAAAAAGAGCTTTCATTTGTTGGGCCTAACAAATGTGGCAGGTCATTTAGGCCACATGGCCCCAATAACTCATTTAACTGCATCATTTTCTTTCATTTATTAAATAGCTGAGTGTTGTTTTCTCATATAACCTTGACCTTTCTTATTTTTGCTGAAGAAAAAGCAATGAAGCAGGCTTGCTCTCCAGTACAACTTGCTTACCCTCACGGTAATGTGAGATTAAATGCAATAAAAACGAAACGTGTATTAAAATATTTGCGCTCTATGTATACTATGAGAGATGTTATACGCTCTATCATCTATGTATAAGAGATATTATACCAAATCAGCAGGGGCCACAATTATTTGTACTTGTTGCTGTTTTAAACTTAGGTGAAAACCATAAACGTTATACTGTATAAGTCAATATATTTCAAAAACTTATGACAAACAACAAATAAAAATTCAACCTGGATAATTGGGACGAGGCCATCTCCATGAGAAGATAGCCGAGTTTGTCCTTTGGACGGATAGCTATTACGTACAAAATTATAAAGTCCAAAGACAGTGTGCTTTTTCCGTGTCCCTGGCGGCAATTTTGTTTAAAGTTTAAAAACTTTTAATCATTCTACTAATGTACATCTTTCCATCTTGTCACTGCTGGGCAAAACATCTTTTCTTTCTGTGTGTCGACAACATCTGTACTTATCTGTATACGGAAATGCACAACCTATTGTCATGACTTCGGATAACTTGTAGATCGTAAAAAGCAAAGTCTTCTATCTTTGACAGTAATCCTTTTGCCTGTGGATCTAGTTGGCTCTTTTGTTGTTGTTTTTTGTTGTTTTGTTTTGTTTTGCTTTAGTTGTTTCAATTACATATTTTATATATTACCAAAAGTAATTACTGAAAAAAAAACAACCAAGTAGTCACACAAATTAAAATATGAGGGTAGGGGATAAAACATGGAGAAGTCAGTAATTTGAGTGTAGCGTAAGTTTTAATTTTGTTACGTAAATTAATTTATTTAAGAATCTTACAAAACTGGAAAACATTGTACCCTAGAAAGCAAGTAAAATATAAAGTTTGGGTTTTCTTTCGTTGGGGTTGGGGGAGGTATATTTTTAATAATTCATTTGTTGTGTAGGTGTATTAAAGGAATATTATGAAGGCCACGCCTGGCGTAAATGGCAAATATAGAGCTGTACAGTGAGTATGATTTATTGCCATATTTTTTTCTCTTTTCTTTTCACGTCTTATATTACTAGGAAGAGCTCCTGAGAAAAAAGAAGCAGAGCCACATGTGAGGGCTGGACATTTGCATGATCTTACCATCGCTGCAGTTTATAATGGTCTTCATACAACTGCACAAATGGATTATCTTCAGACATGTTGACAAATTTGGTTTAGAAGAACAAAACGGACAAAACTTGTCCATTCCAATTACAAATAAAAATTTACGACATAAAAATAATTGTGCCGGTACGCTATTCCTTTCCCCAAATTTTTCATAGTTATCGTAATTGAAAAATAACCTTTACAATCTCGTACCACCTTATGTGTTGTTGAAGAAAGGTACAAATGTTTCAGATAAAAGCATGTAACAACGTTATTTCTTTTTATCTTGTGTTGTTTAAGAATAATAATCAAGCAGTTCTACAATTTTAAAACTTTTGTTTTCAAAAATTTAAACAATCATAAAATAACCAATTCATGAAGGGCGATTTTTTTTTCAAATTAAGCACGATTCGTGACATTTTTGCTAGAGGATATGAGTGTTTAACGTCTATGTCGACAGGATAAGACAAACAACCAAGTTACCAGTATAAAAATTCATACCAGAGCAAAAGTGCTGAAAAAAAGCTAACTTTAAAAAAATCACAAAATTTTGTTAGTTTTTAAGCCTCTAACAAAAAAACATATCCCAAGTCCTTTGATTCCTATCGGACTCTATTTATTTGAGAGTCCCATATACCTAATCTGCAGTTTTTAAATTCAATAAGTGACACTGTGAGTTCTGTTTTCTTATGAATGACACATTCGCTATTTAAAAGCACTTTCAAAAATGAAACATTAACGTTTAGAAAAAAGGCCGTTTTATATCTATGGTGCTTCTTTGTACATTCCAATTTAAATGCCCTCATAGGACAGTAAAAATATTTAAAAACGCTTTAGAAGATCTTGAAAAGCTACGCTCCTTCTGTCGATTTTTATGCCTTTCGGCACTTTTGATGCCACTTTGTTGTTATTGTTAGGCGATGAGTTGGACTCTGGTATTAGCGATTGCACTCTTGCAGAGTTCGTAGATTGTGGTGAGAGTTTAGATGCAGCACTGCAAGCCAATGTCTGGGAAGTGTCGTTACAAGTCTCGTTCTCGTGCGCTACTGCCCTCATTAAACTGTTTCCGGGATTGCCCGATACACCAGGAAGTCGTCTCTTTTTGGCTTTGGGTTTTTCCGATGAATTTCGGGTTTCGTTTTTTGTATGAGCCGTTGCAGAAGCACCTGAGTTTTCCTCTTCCTTTCCAGTCTTTGATAACGCCAAAAATTTTGAATGCGAAGCAGGACATTTTTCGATTACACAATCAGAGGACAATATTGTTCGTGAGGAAAGGGGGTCATCTGGCTTTGTTTGATTAAGACCCGGAAAATTGGTAGGTCTGTTCGAAAAAGTTTTTGTTGCCCCTCCGATCTGTTCCTTTCCATCAGGAAAAACCTCATGCTGACTCGATGAGATGCTGCTCTCGACTAAAACATTTCTACTCGATTGAGGTTTCTGCCCACTTTCAGCATCTTTTTCATTACCCTCATCATTATCGTCGTCGTCAGATGAAGTAGGAGGGAGAGATACATGCATGGCTAGCTCAGCAAGATAGTGTTGCTCGACTATCTCCTCTATCTTGTCCTTATGACAAAGTCCAGTTTCATCCGCTGCGCAGGAAATTTTTGTGCATGAACCAAGACCTTTACTAGAAAAGCTGTCTTCTTGGGCTGAGTTGCTGTTATGACTTGCTAATGAGGAATCTGTGAACCCAGGTGAGAGTGAATTCGTCTTTAGATGAGAAACGTATCCTGTTTTAACTTCAGTGACTGTTTGTTCAGATCCACGTGCGTCAGAGCCTAACTCATCTGTAGCTCTTTTTGGAGAGTCAACAGAAATCATTGAATTACAAAAACTAGTTGTCAGGGAATTTCCGTTACACAGACAGGTTGACGAAGCCCAAACACAAAGACAGTCCAGGGAAGGAGAAGGTGAACTGAGAACGGAAGGTACTTTATCCGGAGTGTGCTGGGCTCGCTCTCTTTCAGCTTCATCACAGGTTTCAGACAGGTTGCATCTTGGGAAAGAATTTGAGAGAAAAGTTTCAAGACCATTACTGTTTGTGCATGAAGGCGAACTTTGACTTAATTTATTTTGACGTTTAAGTGTTCTATTTTGGGTAATCACATGCGCGCTCTTAGTCTTGCGGCAGGTCCGTCTTGTTTCAACAGACGTGTTTCTAGCAGCAGGAAACATCCTGACAGATCCATGACTTGCTGTCAGCTGGGGCTCTCGCTGCTCATCAACGTCATAACGCTTTGAATTTTTCACATTATTTTTCGATTCAGCCTTGTCTTGGCGTTGTGAGACATGTATTTTTTGTACTTTGTGAAATGAGGGTTTTTCTGGTTCTGGATAGGCAACTGCTTCCATGCGAGTAGGGGGTAGCTGTAAAGATACCAAGGGTTCCTGTTGCTGTTCTACAATATTATCTGATTCATCACAAAGCGAGTTCGCTCGAGGTGAGAACACTTCCTCGGTGTCTATGGAACTTGTGTCCTGCTCAAGACAACTACTTGAACTTTTCAAAGCCATATCATCGCCTTCGTCGATTTCTGAGAGCTTGAGAATACACGCCATGGTCGTCGGATTTACTTCTTGTGCTGGCTCTGTCATGGACTGCTCTTTGTTTGCTAAGAGTTTGTCTCGATCATTGGTAATCACAAGGGCCCGAGATTCAGGAGGAAGCTGACCACGTTTGTCTGTAAGAGAATAGGTTTGGTCACGAGTCCGTTCCGATGTGTATGTAGTTTCATCAAACCCCGAGTCAGCATTTGTGCTTTTCTGATTAGAAGTTAGTTCACAAGTCGTTATATCACAGCAGTTAGGTACGGAGTTGAAGAGTAAAGTAGGTGGTTCGGCAGTACGTCCTACAACGTTTAAAGTATTCAGCTTTTTCATGGTAGTGTTTAAAGTTTCAGTTCTAATGTTTTCTACACCAAACGAATCCGATCTCTGAACTTTTCTTCCGCTAGGGGCGATGAAGAAAAGCGGTGATTTGGTATTCGATGTGTTGTTACGAGAGGTAATAGTTGTGAGAGCTTCTTTTGATTTCCACTGGTCAACTTCTTTTCGTTTGGCCAGCGCATGTGCTTTTCTTAAACTACTAGACAAGTTCTGTCTACAGAAAAACTGTTGTTTGGTGAATCTTCCCACAGGGATGGCTTGAAAACATGGGGAGGATGCACGACAAGTATCACCAGATTCTTTTCCGCTTACAGATTTTGAAGTTCTAGGCAAGGTCCTAAAAATCTCATTGTTTCTGTAGAACAACTGTTGGAATTTGGTCGTTGAGTTCGAAGTCATTTCTATAGTGGTTTCGATATTTCGTGAAGGTGTAATGCCCTGTGGTACACGATTTACATGACCGGAGAAAATATGATGCTTGGTCAATCGGTTACAACTTAGATTTGATTGCGAATTTTGTAGCCCTAGGGCGAGACACTGTGATTGATCGATGCAGTAACTTGTTGCTGTCGGTGTCTGACAACCGCTGATCATGTCCCGCTGTTGAGGCAGGTTGTTCGAGGAGTTATTGGTAGATCCGCTTGCAGCGGTTTTGCTGACAACCGGTATCTCTGTTTCTAATTTTAAGTCGCTATCCGAATTCGCTAGTCGAGTATAACCATGTTCCTTTTTGCCAACCGTTTGCGCTCCCAAGTCTCCTAAGTCAAAAGGACTTGAATTATTTTTCATCTTTCTTAGCAACAAACTGTTTCTCTTCAAAGGTTTGTAAATGCCTAAGTTCCCTGTTATCGATTGTTGGGTGAGATCGCAATGCAGTTTATCACCGTCTCGGCTTTCAGCAGATGTTACTACACTTTTACTGTTTTGCTTGGGTGAAATTCCATCGCGTTTGATGATGATCTGGCTGTCTACCCCTACCAAATTCTTGTCAGGACTCAGGCTAGTTTTATCAACTGGTGCTACGTGTTGAACAAGTCCTACAGACCGTGTTATTCTCATTTGGCGTTTACCGTAGAAGTTAGGCCTGCGTACCCTCCTCAAGCGCGATACGTTTTGTGCTGCTTGTTCCATTGGGTTGTTTTTGTCTACACTTTCAGGCTCGTTCACTGGTTCCTGTATATCAACACAAACACCTCTTATACCAGTTTTGTTTAGCTTTTCCAAAACCGAAACCTGAGAACTGAAGGGTAAAACCGGTACAGCTTTACATTCTGGACTTGGTGTTGGGTTCTGTTGTTTGGTGCATATGTCAGATATGTCCGCTATGAGTGCCGACACGGGTATATGTTTCTTAGGAAGGTAAATCTGAGAAGACCTACCGGAAACGCTTTTATTCTTGAGTTTTAGATTGCCTTTAGCTATCTTATTAAAAGTGGCCCTTTTATTTCGATTGCTAGGACCCTGAGGCTCTGTAAAATCCTGGTGTTGTTTTATTCCTTCATTTTTCTCCTTCAATCTTTGAGTGTTCTCAAACCTACTTGCCGTTGACAAGGATTTATTTACATCAGGAGAAGGCGTTCTATTAGGATCATCTTTCTTCAGAGCAAGCTTGTGTACACTTAAAGCATGAGATTCTTGTTGCGCCTCTCGGACACAAGCTGTTTCCTTGGATATTTCGGCATTGTTGGTATCTAACGTGAGCTCGGTATCGGCGTGCTGTGTATTGCATCCCGAGACACCACATGCCTCCTTAGGTTCACAGGAAAGCGTCTTGTTTTTTCTTGAAGTTTCTACATTATTGTCACACTCTAAATGATCAAGATATTTCTCACCGAAGCTTGATTTCCTTGAAAGGCCGTTTATTTTTTCACCTTTGTTTTCTAATAACACCGAAGGCTGTTTGAATGATTTGTGAGCATTTATTTGATTCGTGAACTCGGGCGATACAGACAGAGCCTTATTCGTTATAAACCGTTCTAACTTTGTTAGTTCTGTCTCGTGATTAATTCCACACGAGATGTTTGTATCGGGTCCGATTTTCTCTTGTCGGTCTGATTCGATGTCCAGTAAACTGGGTTGCTCAATCTCAAGAATGCCGCCTTGTTTTTCACTATCACTCTCGAATGAAACTGACTGCCTGCTGTTGAGCAATTCATCTAGCAATGCAGTGTCTCCTGTCATTTCTTTTTTATCATCAAGATCAGGAATGGCGTTTTGTTTGATTTCCGTCTTTTCTCCACATCTATAAAGATTAGCCTGGCAGGTGCTGTCGTGTGTGCTGTTTTGCAGGAAACTTGTTGACCTGCGTATTGTCTTCATGACGTTATCCTCCTCACTGTTCACATACTCCTGACCCCCAAACGAATGGCTCCTTTGTCTTGGGTTGCAGGCGTGCTTGCTTTTATTAAGGCCTGACTGAGATTTTGATAAGCAACTGGAAGGGCTGCTCCTTGGTCTGTGCGGAGTTCCTTTCTTCAAATAATAGCCAGGGCTAAACACGTTCACATTGGGGGATCTTCGTTTGCCGCGACAGCATGGCGGGCTCTTCTTTGAAGTTGGGCTCATAACAGGAGGGGCTTGCCTACGTTCGAGAGCCTGCCGAATACCGTATTTGCTACACGTTTTTGCCGATATTGATTTAGGAGATGCGAGTTTTATGGCGGGGCTGTAGGAAGAGGAGTTCTTGTCTGTCGTTTCAAAAAGAATTTTATTTACTGAGTCTGTCACCTCATTGTTGAGAACACTCTGTCTCAAAGTAGCTAGTCGTCCTTTAGCGATTGAGTCAGATGATTCTACCGTGGATGTTGCCACACTCTGTGGTTGGGGGCTTTTTATTTTAGACTCCTTTGTACATGTTTCATACTGAATTTCATTTACAGCCGTACTGGACAAGACCAGTCTATTCTTTGCAATCAAGGATGTTGTCGTCAAGACTTTTTGTGGCACCTCCCTGGTAATTTTCTGTGTGGAGTTGCTTTTGGTTGAGTCAGAGATAAAAGACAGTGTTGATTCGCAATGATCTTGGGTCATTACACAACCTTGACGAGTTTTTGGTGGAGATTCAACCGAGTAGACGTGACTTTGCGTACGAAATTCCCCGCGAGAACATTGGTCCTCCTCTCCCTTAAAGCAGCTCTCAGTTGCGTTACTTCTGGGGCCTAAGTCTAAAAGAGATGATGTAGATGCTTTGGTACTAGCACATGACATCTCTCCGTCGAACTGAGCTTCCTTCGGCTCTTCTTGAAACTGGTTTGATGTTCGATTTCCGAAGGTAAAGTCTTGTAGTTCTCGACCTGGGAAAAAGTCAAACTGGCTAGGGCTCAGGGAGGGCGCTTTTTTACCACTACTCAAGAGCAACGTTGTGTTGTTTTTCCTTGACATTTTGCTACGGGTTGGCTCCTCAATTTTGTGACTGCTGGTGGAACTGCTTTTAACAGGAGATGCAAGCAAAACACCCGGGATACTCTCTTCCTTTCTCAGCTCCTGGGCTTGGGTTTTTTTACTTGAACCTTTTCTCTCTTTAGCTGGAGGGCTAGAAGTACACTGTGAACATTGTCTCTTAAAATGGTGCGGTACACGTTTGGTTGTAGGAGAAGTTTCCCGTGCAGGATGCTTTGGCGACTCGCCATAAACAGTTTTGAGAAGTTTAGCCTGGAAAGGACTGAGGTGATTTCCACCTTTCTGGTTTCTGCTCACCCCTCCGAAATCGTTAGCTGTGTCACCCGGGACTTGGCAAGCGATATTCTCGTCTGCAGGATGTGGTGAAGGAAGAGCCGATGCAAGCCCGCGTGGAGATGCTGTAGCTCCGAGATGCACCTGTTCTAGCATGACACTCGGCGTGGCGACAATAGACCCTGCTTCTCGCTCAATGTCTTCATTCATTTCCTCTTGTCTCCTGTAAGCGTATGCGGGGGTGGAAAGATTTATTAGAAGGTAGTTTCTATTTATAGACAGTCAGGTGAAACTGTTATGGCATAGAGTTATTCACCTACTAGTAGTTAGATGAATTAAAATAGTCGTTGGCAACATCGTATCTCAAACAGCAGCCAGGAGTGAGCCTATAATAGTGATATAATAGTGAAATAGAGTCAGGAGTGAGCTTATAATAGTGATATAATAGTGAAACAGAGTCAGGGGTGAGTTTATAATAGTGATATAATAGTGAAACAGAGTCAGGAGTGAGCTTATAATAGTGAGATAATAGTGAAACAGAGTCGGGAGTGAGCTTATAATAGTGATATAATAGTGAAACAGAGACAGGAGTGAGCTTATATTAGTGATATAATAGTGAGACAGTGTCGAGATTGAGCTTATAATAGTGATATAATAGTGAAAAAGAGTCAGGAATGAGCTTATAGTAGTGATATAATAGTGAAACAGAGTCGGGAGTGAGCTTATAATAGTGATATAATAGTGAAACAGAGTCAAGAGTGAGCTTATAAAAGTGATATAATAGTGAAACAGAGTCAGGAGTGAGCTTATAATAGAGATATAATAGTGAAACAGAGTCGGGAGTGAGCTTATAATAGTGATATAATAGTGAAACAGAGTCAGGAATGAGCTTATAATAGTGAGATATACATGATACAGAGTCGGGTTTAATGTCAAATTACTCTGATTCTCTGGTTTCTCACACCTGTTTTACTCCATGTATGTCTTATTGCTTTAGCCATGTTTAAATCCTACTATTTAAATTCTGTAAGCTACCATTACAAAACTGACCAAAGTTTGTAACATCGTTTGCACTGATAATTTTTTTTAAATACTTTAGAGGATCACATGTTTGGTGACTAAAGACCTATTTCCTATTTATTTCTCTTTAGTCTGGCTTAAAACTTTGCAATGTAAGACTTTAGTAGTTGCAGTAAATTTAAAATCCTATTAGATGGATTCCTTAGAAGACACGACTGATGGGCCAAGACACTGTTCTGGACATTCTCACTAACTAATTAGTGTCAGGATTCGGTGTTCACAGTGAATGGAATTCTAGGTAAAACCAGAGCATAATCTTTCTCTGCATACAAAGTAAAGCAAAATACTTCAGTGTTTATACCTAGGCTCTAATGTGGGTATTTTTTATTTGACTTCGGAAAATAGAAATCAACAAAGGTAAATATAACGTGACTCCAACATTAGTCTGTCGCTTAGGTTTTCAAAGATTGTATGCACGAAGTAGCGGGTAATCCCTCTTTTTTTCAAATAGTATTGTCTAGAAATTATTTCCCAAAGACGGCGCCATTTGACACGGCATGATTGTGCTAGCATGGTTGGGTTAGCCATAGTACTAAATCTCTTTGAAATTGACGCAGGAAAGTTTCCATGTTCTTGTTGAAACCTCATTCCTAATATCGGCTTACAGTCGTGAGTATTTTTTACTCGTACAAGTGAGATTGAGTTGTTAAAAGGATAAATGGTTGGTTTATTTGAGGTTAGGTTGGTTGTTTGCTTTTAAATCCGAGTTTTATTAAAAGAGTTCTGACTTAAATCTTATCAGTGTAACAGAGTCGCATGCATCCTGGTAAAACACCAATCTTTTCCTCATTCCTCCCAGCATATATCGCGCGCCTCTTTGTGTGACACCAAAGACAAACAAATTACGCAACTTATATAAAAGGCTGTACGAGCACTTTGATACACATTCCCGCGCCATTCAGTAAGATTCAGTTGCTAGATTTAGGTCGGAACAATTAAAAACTAGTCTAATGTCTTAAGAGTTGCTGAAGGACTAATGACCCATGGACTCTCGCATTCAATCGTCAATTCGGGTGAATGACAAGATTAATCCTGGTGGTACAAAATTATTTAAAATAATCCTTGAAACATGCTATTGGAGATTACTAGAATCTGTTCTTGTAGATAAGATATATTGAAACAATTTTTGAAGTTTCGAAACGCACTTAAGTATAAAATCCTTTATAAACACCGACTATTTTGGAACAGTGGTTGTCAAGCGTGGGAACCGGAAATCTCGCTCTGAAAACAAATTCAAAGGCCTAACAGGCAAAACGTTTTTCAAGTCTATGGAAATGGGATTTCCGGTACGTAATAATGGGTTGAAAAGGACATGAGTTCCCTCTAGGTTAGCGAGCTTCTTAAGCTATGACCAGAACCTGATCTCAGCTGCTATGTCCGCAACCCGTGGGTCCAGGCTGTGGAAGCGTCGCTGTCGTGACGCAAAGTTCTCCAGGCTGGGTTTATGCTCGTGAGAGAACCAGATCCAGCTGTCTCGTTTACCCACCAGGGTAGCGTCACTCCGGTTGCCTGGCAACTGACGCTCGCCGCCACCAGAACTGCAACAGCTCAGTGAAGACACAGGGGTACAGTGCTGGTACGAAAGATGGCATGAGATAACAGAGGGGAAGCAAAGAACAGGTGATAAGGGTTAATAAATTAGAAGTCAGAATTTCCAGCTATTGAAGTATCAACATTTTCTACAGAATGTGTCACATGCCTTTTAAGAGGCTGGTAACTCAAGCTTTTCTTTAATGCAAGATAGTCCATTTCAAAACAATTAAAAAGAGTTTAACTTAGAATAAAGTTTTGTGTTGCAAGTTCTTTAACTAAAACTACTCTGAGCGAGCAGTACCTAATTTGCCTCTTGCCTCATATGAAAATTTAATGTGGGTCAAATTATCTGCGATACAAACCAATAGCAATAGCTTAGGGGCACGAAATTACCTCAAAGATACAGTTTAAACACGCCCTGCAACGAACGGTCGCTCTTATGAAAAGGGCTAATACTCAGGGCTGTGCTTGATTAAAAATTAAAATGTGGGTCATCCGTGACTAAATTTAAAAATAACTGGAGCATTTTTTTGTGAACCCTCAAAGCTGCAAAATTATAATTTATTTAATTGAATGATTGGCTAGTTTATTGGCCGTTTGGTTTATCGCTTGATTGATTTGTTGATGGGTTAGCTGATTGAGTAATTTGGTTGATTGATTCACTGGTTGATTGGTTCATTGGTTGACTGAAGGATCGGTTCATTCATTAGCTGGTTGATTGATTGATTGATTGGTTGGTTGGTGGTTGGTTGATAGATTGATTGGTTGGATTATTCGATTTGTTGGTTGAATGGTTGATTGATTGATTGATTGACTTAACGATCAGTTCATTGGCTGACTGGTTGATTGGTTCATTGATTGGTTGGTTAGTTGATTGATTGACTGGTTTGTTGGTTTATTGACTGACTGGTTGATTGGTTGATTGATTGACTGATTGATTGTTTGATCGATTGGTGGTTGACTGGTGGGTTGGTTGACTGGTTGATTGATTGATTGATTGACTGATTGATTGGTTGGTTGGTTGATTGACCGGTTGATTGGTGTATTGGTGGGTTGACTGGTTGGTTGTTTGATTGATTGACTGGTTGAGTGGCTGATTGATTGACTGGTTGATTGCTTTCGATGGTTGATTGATTTGTTGATTGGTTGACTGGTTGATTGGTTATGATTGATTGATTGATTTGTTATCCAAAAACAAAAGTTTTGACGTATTCGTTGGTGATCTGGTTGTTTGGTTTACTCATTTATGCCAAATAGATACATGCGTATGTCATGATACCAAAATAACAGACGGCGTCTGACCTGGTGAGTAAATCTCTTCTCTGTTTGCCCGACTCGTTGTTGCTGTTTCCGCAATAGATCATCACCGCACTGCTCGCCATCAGTAAAATAGAGAGAGAAAACACGATTAATTGTCTTTCTACACCGAATGCAGTCTCGACATTTCAAATCTAACCCCCAGCAAGCCATTATTCAACACC
>BMAT01011787.1:22973-33843 GCA_019649035.1 Elysia marginata | reverse complement strand
CTACTACTACTACTACTACTACTACTACTACTACTGCTAATATTACTATCCTACTTACTACCACCACTAATACCTGGCTCTCAGGGGAAATAAAACAATTACTGTCTTCTTCTTCTTCTTCTTCTTCTTCTTCTTCTTCTTCTTCTTCTTCTTCTTCTTCTTCTTCTTCTTCTACTTCTCCTCCTCCTCCTCCTCCTCTTTTTCTTCTTCTTCTTCTTTTTTTCTTTTTACTGATATTATTATTATTATTATTATTATTATTATTATTATTATTATTATCATAACTATTATTATTGTTATTATTATTGCTATTATAATTATAATTACTATTATTAATATTACAATTTTTTTAAATTATTGTTACTGCTACTTATTATTATTATAATTGTTGTTTTTCTTAATAATATTATTACTGATTACTCTCTTTCTCTTTCTTCTTTTTCTTTCTTTCTCCTCCGATGACGACAACGACGACTCGATATTCCGAATCAAAATTTATATAAACAAATTCTACTCAGCATCATAGGTTGACAAAATAATTGATGCTGCATTCTTTTTCGATTGCTACTTTTCAAGTCCTAGATTTAATTTAAATGTGCATTCGATTCTATTATAAACTATAGACCTAAGTGTAAGCTCATTTAACATCTGTCTACTTCAGAAGAGTGTCAAAAACAATTCAAAGAGGTGCGGTTTTTGTCTCAGGATACTCGCGGAACCTCGTTGATCGGCTTAGCCGAATTGAACCATCTTTAGTTTCCCCATCTTGGCTACTACTTCTACTACTACTACTACTACTACTACTACTACTACTACTACTACTACTACTTCTACTACTACTACTACTACTACTACTACTACTACTACTACTACTTCTACTACTACTACTTCTACTACTGCTACTACTACTACTACAACTGCTATTACTACTAATACTATTACTACTACTATTAATGATAATAACAATAAAGATAAGAATGATAATAATAATAGTGTGAATAATAGTAATAATGATGTACAAAATATGATAAATATTATCGTTATGGCAAGTACAGCTCGTTTATACAGCAATGTAAATGAGTATTATTATTATCACTCAAACAGCAGTATTCGCAATGACAACGTGCCATTAATTTTTAGCATATTTGTTTAACAATTATGTCCATCAACGCTAAGAATAGGCATTTAATGGTATGAAATGATCTTGCAGTGTTTCAGTAAGTCAGATTTAAACAACGCGACCCGACACCAGATGTTATGCCTTCAAATTTTCTAGTCAGACTAAACTTGACCAATCACCATTTACTCGTCAGTCGACCATGCCCTTCACACCAAAGACTAGATTATGCCACTTTTGTGCAAACCAACAAGACCCAAGCAATCATCATCAGCTTCTTCGTCCTCGTAAAAAAATTGATACAAAGAGATACAAAGCAATCGAGATAAAACAAGTTTATTTGAAAAAAAAACTTTTGAATGGGCAAAGGCAGTTTAAAGCCTGTGACCATATTGAACAAAGCTTGGGGACACAAAGGAGAAGTGCTTTAATCAATTTTCGCACTGCGTTCGCAGGATTATTTTGGCTCTTCATTTCCTTTGTTCACAATCCTGATCCACCTATAATCCCGATTTTTTTCGTCTCCCCCAAGACCGGGACAATAAGTGGACAAAAACCATACTATTATCACGACATGCCCTGCTACAGATATACTTCTACTGCTATTACTACTAATGCTACTGCGTTTGAAGTTTCTAACGTTTGTTTTCTTCACTTCGGTAGCTATTAAGTCAAGAAAGACATTAGTGGTTGGGATAAAGTGTGCAGAGTGACAAGAAAATAAGGTGTTAACAAGAAAATAGTTATTGGCGAATGCGGTGAACTACACTCACCTTGCAAAAGTTCAGGTAGTTTTGGTACTTACAAGAGGTTTAC
Source organism: Elysia marginata (assembly GCA_019649035.1). Classification (NCBI taxonomy): domain Eukaryota; kingdom Metazoa; phylum Mollusca; class Gastropoda; family Plakobranchidae; genus Elysia; species Elysia marginata. The sequence continues at coordinate 31,910 of BMAT01011787.1, read as the reverse complement.
CAGGCACACGTACGGGTGTCTGGATATGAACTGTGCGGTGATTGACGTAAAAGCCGAGGCATATTGCAGGCCGAGAGACAGCCATTGTAGTAGGACGGGCGGTGCGACAGACTGGAGCAAGGAATGGCTTGCCGAGATGTACGACCTGTAGAGTTTGGTATGATAGAAAGAGAGTGTGTGTGTATCCAAATTCATCTTAGTGAACATGAACTTGTATATATTGCCAGTTAGTATATAATAGAGGTCCCCTGGTTTTCTCTTCCTGTACATCAATTCATCGACAGTCTTGCCAGGACAGACAAATTAGAGCGGTCCTTTTTAAAGTCACCTCTCTCCTGATCAGTGTAGTAGATTATCTATTGAAGTTAACGATGGAAGTCTCGTGGTTTTCCCTGCATGTGGAGCGCCACATCAAGAGTCTTGTCGCAACAGACGAGTTAAAGCCTCAAGCACTTTCATCGACACAGCAGATAGTTAGTTAATTAACTTTCCGATAACTAAAGACGATCCCGCTCTGGTCTTGCAAACATAGGTGTTTGACGGAACAGATGGGTAACCTTTTTTCTTGTGTGATATTTTTAGGTTATTTTGCGAAAAAGTAAACTCTAAGCATGTATTATAATTCATCATTACTGAATTTAAACGCTCATCAAATCAAAACTAGCATAATATTCGGAAACGACTATTATAAGAGTTGATATTTGAAAACAATGAAATGTGCATAGGTATAGAATAAAATTTCAATACAGTTCCTGCCATGGAATTGTTAGTTGTAAGACTTAAGCCACACTTACTAGATGATTGTGTCATCTTTAACCCACACTTAACCAATATCTTTAATGAGACACACTGTTAAAAATCTCTCGAAAAACATAGGCCCGAACACTTCTACATTTTCTGTTTGGTATGGGTCGCAAACAGGTGTTTCTGTTCTTGGAATTAAAATTAATATTGACTTCTTTCATAAAATACGGCCCGCTCTGCAAGGGGATCTTTTTCTCGTAAAATATGACCCGCATCGCCACTTTCTGTCAAGGAACAGGCTTCCAGGCACAGTATTCAATACACTTGGGAATATTTTTTACCTTATATCTAGGGAGTCGAGCAGCGCTGAGAGGGTTTGACTCACTGCCGTCATCTTCTGATAGCTGATGCAGAGAAAGAAAAAGTTGCGAAAGTCACTGAGTTTTACCGAGCTAAAAAAATTCAGGGGAAGTAAATCACCATATATGTCTAAATCCATTTCAAAATTTGGCATAAACTCGTTGTTCTTTCTTCGTTTTCTATCTTGTCTATCAGGAAAAGAAAAGAGATCATAGGGTTCTTTACATATGTGTCCGCTGGAAGTTACAAGTTACTTAAGAAACAGGAAAAAAATCCGTAACATATTAAAATGGTGTTTGTCGCGTTTTGCTCCGAAGCCCTTGATGTTGAGTTTAATTTCCAGGTCCGACACGTTTATAACAGTTCTCAAAGACTGTTTCAGTGTTTGGCCACTCGAACTAAATTATTCCAATTTTACAATAATTTAACTCAACAAAAACAATTTAGGTTTAAGCGATGTTGCTTTTGTTAAATTTAATTCAGATTAATGGATGCATTACTATCTCAAATTTGTATAAAATATTTCTAAATAGCCACCAAGAGCAAAACTATTTGTGGTTAATAAAAAAAGTTTAAAAATCTTAAGATAACGTTCTACTTATTCAAACTTTCCCTTTAGCACACAAGGTGTTCTTGTTAATGAGCTTATGGTGTATTCGGTTTTACAAGCTCGGCTTTTTCGTCCTGGGTTTAGATCTTGGGCGTACATCTATGAAGCTAGATCAAAAGCAGAATATTCATGTTATTTGTAACTGGAGAGCTTGGCCATACCTTTTTCAGATAGGTGTTGGATATTCTAATTGAGATAAATGTGGACGTAATCCACCCTCAGGTTCCAGGTGTAGGTCTACGAGATCCATATTCGGTAGGTTTCTAGATAAACACTGTCCTTTTTTCAATTTAGAATATAGAATGCAGTCAAAAAGGTCAAGCAAAGCAATCTAGATCTGGATGGTAAGAAGACAGCAATGCCATTTATTATTTGATTAACACACATAATTATCTCAGATTAATCTAGGCTATGTATTTTATCACGCCTTTAGATCTACTTTCTTTTCGAATCTTCACTTCATATTTCATAGCCAAGATAAATGTAGGTCTATATCTAGATCTAGATATTATAGATTAGATCTAGATTTACTTTGGCTATGAAATTTGAAATCAAGGTTCAATTTAGAATAATGGATTTAGGCCCACTAGAATTCTAGATCCAAACATTTGATTTTATCAGAAATTATGCTACAAGGGAATTTTAAAAGAAGCAAGCTAAAAAATGTCTTAACATTTTAAGACCATAGGGATCCGTTTTCGATCCTCTGAAAAAAATGTTTATAAAATATTAGATCTAGATCTAGAATTTTATTTCACAAGACCTTTTCATGAGTTAAAGAACAGAATCTAGATCCTTTATCAAAGATCTATTTTTATATTTTATAAAAAGTTCCGGTGAACGGGAATAATATTTGGTGACGTAAACAAGATGTTTTAAATGATTTTTTTTCACTTCAGTCACATTTGCAAAATTGGTGTGCTTTAAATTAGAGGAATCTGCAGTAGATCTATAATAATTTTATTGTCGTACGAAAACGATATATACAGACGCTAGCAGGCTCCTCGGGAGTTGCAGCGATTAAGCTTATTGTCTCTCAGTCACTTTTGAGACGTCTTCGGCAAAATGCAGTGGCTCACGTGTTCGGGGACTGGAGGAGATCTCAAGAGGTATGACAAAAGTTTTCTCAATCATATGATGAATGGGGAAGAGACATAAGAATACCATAGGAATACCACTTAGAAGACCATGTTAGCTTATGCCTCGAAGAGAGAACATCAATGCTGCCAATTACTGTGCCACTTTTGATAGACCTACAGAAACTTTGCGCCTCAAAAGCCACGACCTATACAGTGGTTTTGCCAAAAGACTAGTTTCGACATTATGGTTGGAAAATATTATCCAACGCGCCACATGATCCTGATCTCGCTACGTCTAAATATCATCTCTTACTAGGTCCACTCAAACGCTACCTTGAGGGCCAGATGAAACCCCTCATTTCAGAGGTGAGCGGCTGGATCGCTAAGCTTGATGGACCTTCATTCAGAATTAGCATACATTCGTTTCTTGCACCGTTGACGAGAACGCAGCGAACACCAGGGCGACTCCGTTGGAAAGTAGGCAAATAGTGTGGGAAACTTTGGAATAAGTTTAAAGAATGAGGCAATTTAGACCGGTTTTCACAACAGTTTCCGAGGACTTCTCGTATAAAAATGATGTCTTAAAAATCATATTTGTATTTGACAAATGGTTTAACTGCTCGCGAAGTATGTATTTTCATCTTAGAGCAAAGTTTATTTTCATGATGTCGTTCAGTCCGAAAACTTTGGAGATCGGTATCAAAAACTCTTATAATATGGAGAGTATGGACGCAAAAAATCATCTTTTAAATTAGTTACTCTTTGGGAGGATGGGAAAACTTTCTAGTTTTTCTTATAAATCAAAAGTTAGAATTGTGAAACTTGCAGTAAAAAGGTCATTTTACATGGACTTTTAATCATGTCTAATAAACCGACATAGTGTGCATACGTTTTGAGCACTGGCAGTGTTGCGATGGCTAGCAGACTATTGTAGGTATTAGTTACAATGTCTTTGCATCGCCGGTGTGGGAAGCAGACTACAGTGTTTAGAGATATGATTGTTTAGCAAGATGCATTGGTCATATAACCATGTCGTATCTCAAGATACAGTAGTTTAATTTCCATGGTGGAAAGTATGATTATTAATAATGGGCTACATTTGATGTTTTTGTCAGAAGTTATAAAGCGCATTTTACTATAATTAAAATTTCCATGTCTGGTGTAAAAAACGTTTGATCGAAAACAAACTAAAAACAAATCTAAAAATCATCTTTTTTAAGGTAACATGCGAATAATTTCCAATTATACAGACTGCTCATTCATCAACTCCAGCCCGGCTTTGTAGCATTAAAGGGTGGGGGGGGAGATTAGAACCTATCTGAGGAAGATAAATTTAGATTTTATTTAATCCAGAGATTCCTCTAGAAAAAAAAATGCAGGTGTCGCATGGCAAGCTACACCTGGAATAAAATTCAGTAACAAAGCTCCAACCTTACTAGGCATAGTGACAGTATTTTAAGTTACTAAACGCATGGAACAATATCATGGTCAGTAAAGATTGCATGGCTGCAGGAGTATAATTCTAAAAGGGAAATATTCGAAAGAAAAAATCCAATCTCTACCAACATCAATCCTAAACATGCACAGTATATTTGTTTTTCAGTCCTGGCAAAAGTCAAAAAACATAGCTGAAATATAATTATACTAAATATACCTTGGTCACAAAAGGTAACATTTTGGAAGTCTCCGGTTGCTTTTAAAACTCAAGAATGATCTGGGGGCGCATCAAAAGAGCCAAGTGACAGAAATTCAAAACGAGGTGATGTGTATTTAGACTGGCTAATGACCACATATCAGTACTGTATGATAACATGACTAGCTATAAAAATCTAATATGTCCAAGAGAATAGACTTCATGCAAACGGTGTTAGATGACTTCTTCTGAAGATTCTGCATGCGGTTTTTAACTAGAAATTACATGACAAACTGTATTAGCTACGAAATTTTTCATGATGTGATCACAACACCCAATACGGGTCATACTGGTCATGTGAGTAATATTGAAAGCAGCAAAAGGTTGTGAATGATGTTAATTTTTAATCTAGGGGGCTTACGTCTAATAGCTTCTCTAAAAGCATCCATGCAACCTTGAAACAACTACTGCTATTTCATTCCCCTGCAGATTGCCAAGACCAAAAGCTGCTAATTCAAGCATTGAAGTTTAAATAGCTACAAGGCCATGAAACAGGTACCGGTAATACACAAGTGTACAAAAGGAAGACCAAAGAAGGGAAGTTTTATGAGCTCACGCAGGACGCTGAAGCGACAGCACAACAATATTCTTGACGAAGACCCTAAAAAGATACCATGCTGTCAACCCGTCCTGCATGGAGTGAGAAAGCCTAACTCTTTGTCGAGAATGTAACACATGAAAAGGAAATCAGCATTTTGTAATTGGTTGACTTTTTAAAGAATTTTCCCATTCATGTTCACCGCCTACATATGGACGAAAGTGAGAGGCATTTCATCCATAGGCGTATGAGTTAATAAGATGGGTTAAATATTATTACATGTATTAGTTCTATATCGTGTGAAAAATCTGGCTCACAAACCGAGAAATTGTGGATCATAAAAGTTAAAAGTTTTCTCAACGAAGGCTTTTCTACCGTAAGAAAAGTTAAGACAACACGAGGAGACCTTTTTTTCTCACATGCCATATGCCTTAACAGTTAACTCACCAATTATGGTACATGTACCTCTTAATGCATGCGCTTTCACCAGAGATAAATGTGAACTGTAAAACCTTGCTTGCATCTTGACTTGCTATCAACTGGTGTCTCTGAATACCTCAATTATATAAGCATGAAATACTGAACTAGGGCAGTTGTTAGTTCTTGTTTATTCCAACTCAAAAATGTTTACAACCGAAATAATGACAAGATAGGTAAATAGTAATCTAAACCTGAGAAGACTGGAACTTCAATTTCAAGGACATTTTTATCGTACTCGTATATTTCTCGTATATTCTAAAGACAAAACGTTTCACGTTTCAGCTACCGAAATTTCTCCCGAATGTTCAAATGGAGTTGCGACAAACAAGACGCGGCAGCTCAGGTGACCGCATATAAATACGATGGGTTATCAATCACACACATGAAAATCATGATGACCTAACTTGTTTTCATTGTAACCCATTGTAACCAATATTTGTTTACTTGTCCACGTCGTCGACGCGACGATATGGCATTTTTTCCATCGGTGTTTTAATAGATGTATGCTCTCCTTGAATAAAGTTCCCTCTCGTTTGACCGTCGAGTGGTTCATTTTGTTAATCAGGGTCACACCAGTTTGTTCATGTCGTGTTCGAACTAGTGTTGGCGAGGCAATTAATCCCTGCAAATTGTCATCTGCAGTAAGCTGTTTGAAAACCCATCTGAGATCCTTTTGAAATCCAGGCTTAAATGAAAAACATGTGCAGTTTTTGGTGAAATTTTTAGGATAGTAGCCATTTCACTGATAGTTACGCGTTTATCGGTCCCTAGCAGTTTAATAATGCCTTCAATGTTTTATCACACATAGATAATAGAGGTCTGTCACTGCTAGGCACATTGTCAAGGCAAGTGTGGACTCATCAAAAAAAATTATGCCAATGCTATACCTGATCTTTGCTCATGGCATTCCAATGCTATACCTGATCTTTGCTCATAGCATTCCAATGCTATACATGATCTTTGCTCATAGCATTCTCACCGTAGGCCGCAAAAAATTCTTTATGAATTTTCGCTGCACTTTGTTTCAGTTACTTAGAGAAAGCTTTTGGACTAATTATCATTGGGGATAGACTTCTTGTTTTATTTATGTCAACATGAGAAATTCAATTATAAAGCTAAGATTTGGTCCATAGATTATGCGTTTGGCAAATTTTTACATACTGTGTGCAGGTTTTAAAAAATATGGACTGGCTCAAAAGTTTTGATTGTTTTCATATTAGTTCTCTATTTCCCTACTATTCGATGCTTGTTCACATTATTGTCTCTCCTTTTATGTTGTTTTTGTCGCACGCTTCATTCCCTGGGTGGTCTTCAAGTAATCTTAAGGCAGCTTTAGAGTGTGTTGAAGAGTAATGACTTAGTTCCCATAATCTCATTCTCGGTTGTTTTATTCTCCTAACATTTAATTGTATTTCATATATGACTGAAAGTGAAAATATGGGTAGATCTCTCTTTCCGATTTCATTCCATATAAATAAAGACATAAACCGCAGCATTTGAAAGTATTTTCACACATCCTACAAAAGGCAATTTGATGATAGCGATAGACAGGAAGAGATAAAAAAAAACGAAATTTGTGGTTTGGGGCATTTTCCTTCAAACGAATAGAACTTTTAAGAAAATATCTGTTTATTACATTCAAATTGATATCAGTTTGCAATCCTCAAAAACTCGAATTTTTTTAGTAGAGAAATAACACTTTCAAAATGTATAGATTCTGAGTGTTACAACTAACACAGTTTTCTAAATATGTGCAATACTATGTCTAGAGGTCTTTTGTACATGTATTATGTTAGAGTATGCATTCAATGTTTCACAGTGCTGAATGACTTTTTTAATTAGATAAACCAATAATAGAGCAATCTCGAGGGCTTCAACCAATGGTGTCTTGAAAATGGCAAAGCTCTATCATCATTTGGGCACAGTTTTCAGAAAATCCGACTCCAAAGTTTTAGTTCTACACATTTTGCTGATAAGTGAGAATTTTTGGGTTTTTAAAAATCACCTAAAAAGAGACCAGATCTTCTCAACTCCATGACGCAATATAGCAAACTGTTGTAGAATTACCTTAATAAGTGTAACTTCAGTGCAGAGATAGAACCTTGCCATTCTCGGGGTAAGCGGTATTTTGAGAGTCCTCAGTATGCAGAGTAGCTAACCATTAAAGAGGCATCTTTCTCACCATTTTCACATGAGATCTAATCCACAAACTGGAATTGCTTTTGATTCACCAACTTTGTGAGGAAATAATACAAAATAGAGTGTAAAATATACATAATATATTATTAAAAATGTGCATATCAAAATGTGGCAAAAAGAAATACCACAACACAGCTGACGTCAAAAAAGGCACTCAACGATTTTTGCCTGTTCAGAAGGAATGGCAAACAAATTCTGACAATGTAAGGAAAAGAATAAAAAAAAGTATAAAACAATATCAAAATTCCAAGTCTTAAAGATGACATAAAAAATCTATAAAGCCCATTTGAGGCAAAATTTTCACAAAATTGCTGAGTTGGTGCTTGTACGGAACTTGTACTGAACTGATCATTTCTTGGCTCAGACTTTCTTTGAATATTATGAGGATGTGTAATATAATAAGTCCAAATAGTTTTCGCATCGAGCTTCTCATAAAATTGCACTATTTCAATTAAAAAACGATGATAAATGCTAACTTCACAATATCTTGTTTGTTTGCATTGACCTTGTCTCAAGACTGACGACACCCAGTGCTGCCCCAAAAGTGAAAAAAATGGTCATAAGATAAACATTAAGACTTTAGTAGAAACTGGTTTTATTTTTGTTTGTTTGTTTTTTTTGCTACTTCTAGATATGGTCCACGTGAAAATCTATGGTCTTCTGCCAATTATAGAAGACTAAAGAATACATACCTTGCCTAAAGAGGATAACGGAGCAAAATAAGTCTCATCCATTTGTCAGCTCGAAACAGATGTCAAACTTTATGGGGGTTTTGTTTTATTACTTTCGGGACAGCGTTTGCAAAAAAAAGTTTTAATTGAGACAAAATACCAGGAAAAAAAGACAAGTTTTTTTCTAAGCTAAGTAACGTTGACATAACGTTGACTCTCACACCACGCTATACTGAAAAATTAACTTCATACATGACACTCAAGTTGCACTACACTGATACATTTGTTTGATTCACGACTTTCATACCACATTACACTGATAACGTAACATCATATACGACTCTCACATCGCACTATACTGATACATTTACTTTGTACGTGACTCCACACCACACTATACTGATACATTTACTTCATACATGACTTTTATACCATACTTTACTGATACATTTTCTTCAAACATGATTCTCACATTGCACTATATTGACGCATTTACGTCATACATGACTCTCGTGGCGCACTTTACCGATACAGCTACTCCATACATAGCTTTTACAATGCAC
>BMAT01011785.1:87405-115845 GCA_019649035.1 Elysia marginata | reverse complement strand
CCTTCTCTCTCTCTCTCTCTCCATATATATCCCTCTATCTCCCCCCCTCTCTCTTTTCTCTCAATCCCTCTGTAGATTTCTTCCTCTTCTCCGCCTAGATCTAACTAGATGCCGGCCTTAAGATGAAGCTTTTAAATGCCATTACATCGATTATATAAGCCATCAAAACAATGTATTTGAAAAAAAAATTCTAGATTTTATTCATTTGCCTTACGAATGGAAAAGAAGAATCACCCGTGGAAGCTTGACAACAATTCACGCATACCCTTTTCAAAGAAAAAAAAGCTTAATCTAGATCTACGTCTAGATCTAGATTTCAACTTATCATTGACAGCAAGCCTATTATAGCCTTATTCGAAACCTAGAACACAGACAATATGAACATCTTCATTCTAATACCTCAAGTAAAATTGCATTGACGGCTTCAAAAAGTTTGACTATGGCATTTGTAGGCCGATAAAGGGTATGTTAATAAAAACACAATAAAAATTTAAAAAAAAACAAACTACAGGGCGTCTGGGTATTTAGTTACCGGTTTGTGGTTAAATTAACGTCTACCTGATTCCTTATGAAAATTCTGAAGTCTGAAAGTTGGGTAGTTTAGGAGCCTTATGTGTGCTAAATTTGCCAAAAAGTCCAAACGCAAGTATAGAAATACATCATATTATGAAGGAAGGGGAAATGAACTTTCAGCCAGAGAAGGCTTTTTTGAGAAGGGCTTAAAAATTGGGAAAATTAGTCTATCCATTTCAAATCACACTAAAGTGATATTAGAGGACATTTAGAATGGTCTGTGATCTCTGCAAATAATTGTGCTTTTTTAATTTATGTGAAAATCGTGGTGTCTATCCAAGTTTTTTTTCTCCATTTTAAATCTATTTGGGGTTTAACTTGAACGTCAAATTGCGTTCATGCGTTGTGCTGGTGCTGATTAAATTTATTATAAGATGAAAGATTGCAATGCAAAACGCAAATTCGAACAATGGTAGATTTTATGAACGATTTTTATTTCACTATGCTTTGCGCGTCATCGCTAATGTAAAATTTAAAGCTAATGCAGTTGAGAAAACAGTAGAATTTATGAATGAAAGTGTCCACCAATGTTCGTGTTCTAGATTTAAAACAAGAATCTAGGCTTGCTGACAATGATAAACTGATAATGTAGATTTAAGCTTAGATCTAGACCTAAATTAATTTTTTCTTTGAAACAGTTGTGCGTGAATTATTGTCAAGCTTCAAGCTATGATTCTTCTTTTTGAAAAGCTTAATGAACAAAATGAATGGTATCTATAATTTTTTTTACAAATACATTGTTTTGTTTGCTGGCCTATTAGCTTACATCACTCATGGCATTTATAGATGATCTAAACGCTTTTAACTAAAGGCCCGCATCGAGCTAAATCTAGATCTAGGTGAAGAAGAGGAAGAGATTTACAGAGGGATTGAGTGAGAGGCAAGATTGAGAGATAGATAGATAGATAGATAGATAGATAGAGAGAGAGAGAGAGAGAGGGAGAGAGAGAGAGAGAGAGAGAGAGAGAAACCCTTATGTTTGCCTCAAAACAGAGAAATAATGATTAAAACGGGTGATTCATGCAAAGCACAAGAAAGAGTAAGCAATGCACAATTTGGCCTACTTTATTCTTTCCAGACAAGAATAGAGGGGCTGGAAAAGGGGGGGGGGCAAACACCAATAGATTTTGAGAGGGGGGGGTCACTAAAATGAGAAAAATGGAGTTTGGGTGAGAAAGAAAGACAGATAGACAGAGTTTAAGGAGGTGGCAGAAAGAGATCATGGAAGGGAGAAATAAAGTTGATGGTGTCAATTTTGATAAAGTTGGTGGTATCTACTGCATGTACCCAAGCAATTATCGATGCGAAGCACGGGCTGCCATGGCTTGTACATGTAAAGCTAATTAAATAATAATTAAATAAAATATTACACCCTCACCACACTGAACCTTCAACTAAATTTTTGAACTTCCGGGATGTCATGTGACCAAAATAATGTTGATTGATGTCACAGTGCAAAGTTCACTGGCTGCAGTTCATCACAGATCAAGGTGCGTACTGCGTAGCCTACATAATCTTCAACCAACCGTGCGTGCACTGCCGGCTTGTTTTCATTCATGCAACTCTCAGCCTTCTCTTTTATCTTCACTCAGGCTTGACAACACCTGAGGCAGGAGTCGTTCAGAATCAAGTGCATTGATGCGAATAAGCTAAAGATCTCAATTTAGATGTAGATCTTGATCTAGATCTAGGTTAAAATCTTTAGGCAGGGAACTGCTGCAGAAACCCTTGTAATTTTGGAAGGGCTTGTACATGTAATTTGTAACTGAAGGTAGATTCTAGATCTAGGCCCAGAATATTTAGCGTTATTAGCTGAACTACGGCTAGTAACGCGTTTTGTATAGAATCTAAATCCAGTCCAAGAGATAAGATCGATTAAAAGAAGGGGAGAATTATCGATCTATGGTCTAGATTCATAAGGCTAGATCTAGATTAGCTTAGCTCGATCATACAAGAACCTAGAACACCGACTTCTGTTCTAGATCTAAGCAATTCGAGAGAGTGAACAAGAGAAATTTGGTCTTTGATCCACTGGCCTGAAAAAAGGAAAAAATCTTCGAAAATGCTTGCAACCATCGCGATTGGAGTTCTCCTTCTGTACATTATGTACAAGTACCTTTCTCCCGACCCAGAAACTAAGAAAATCTTGGAAAAAGTTCCAGGGCCTAAACCTCTTCCTCTGATTGGCAATGCTCATCAGCTGCGAATGGGACATGGTAAGTTTGCCTCTTGTCTTACTAGATTATATCTAGAATTGCCTCTTACTTAGTGACTTATTCAAGCCCTGGCCACAAATCAGGTTGAAAATTTAGAACATTTTTTTTTGTTTTAAATCCTGAGGTAGTAAAAACTTAGGTTAGACATAGTGAAAACAGTAATACTGTTATTAATCATTCTGATTCAGTCTCTAGAAAAAATTAGATGTAGTAACCTGAGGCTAAAATTTTTGCACCTGGATACTTTATTGACATTTTTTACAAAATTTGTTCTTTAGAAGTTAGACTGCACTTCTGAAAACAGAAAAGTCTTGAGTGAAATCTGTAGATTTTATTTTAAAATTCAAACATAGAGTGAAACTTGAAGGCAAGTGTTTGACTTTTAAAATGGAAATACTTGCACCCAATTGGCACAAAGAGAAATAAAAGATTATTCATCAAATGAGAAAAAAATTAAAATATGAAAACCTGCCTTCCCGTTTTACTTTGTGTTGCTTATAAATAGACAATTTTTACTTGTAATCATATGTATAGTGGCCGATGTATCAAGTTTCTAAAAACAGTTTGAATTATCTAAAGTTAACGCTGTTTTAAAGTGAGGCAGATTTATAAGCAAGGTGAGGAACAGATAATCATAAATAACCAGAAAAATACATAAATTTATGATTGTTCAATCTGCCATTTATAATCGTATCTTGGAAAGGGAAACCTTCAACCTTGGCAACTGAAGGCTACTTTGAGACTAGACTTAGAAACTTTCAATAAAGCCAGGGCTCACATGTTGGCCAGGGAATATTAAAGCTAATTTTGTATAGATTTTATTCAAGACTTTTGTAAATTTGCTTCTTGAAAGGGAAAGAGATTTAAGGTTAAAACCACAAAACTCTCCCTGGCATACCATTGCTTGTCCAAAAATTTAAAAAATGCTCGTCAAAGGCTCTTCAATTTAATTTTGAGAACAAGTTATATAGCCCTGTAAAACAAAAGTACCTAATTACAAATTTATACTTGTAAGAATATTCAATATTTTTTTGTCTAACTCTAACTTTAGTCTAAGTGAATAAAAAGTGACAATTTTTTGCTCTCTCCGTCATTCATATATCTTTTTTTCAAAGCTGGTGCACATTGCAGTTGATTGGCTTGATAACCATTTACGGTCTCTTGACCTAGAAGTTGAATTTGATAAAATGTCATCTTTACATGCCCTTATCTCCACTCAAAGTCATTTTAACTGAAATGACATATGTCACAACTTAATCTTTATCTGACAGCCAAAATGGCCCAGACACACAGATTCGCCCGCATGTTTTCTAATTATGGTTTTCACAAAATGAAAATCATATTTTATCAAGTGGTCTTCCTCTACAGAGCAGATTGGTTTGAGGTATAGTTCAGGCACCAAAGATGTTGCGGGCATTGCAAATTCAGTCACAGTCTTTATCTGTATGAATATACTGGTACTAATAACTAATTACAATTAATTGTTTTGAAGTATTGTTATTTTTTAAAATTTCAAGGGAGATGGGAGTGTACATTAACTGTATTCCGCACTGGTTCAGATACTGTCGACTGCCCCAAGACCCCTTCAATACAGACTATCCCTCTAATGTGACTTTAAATTTAAGGACGTCGAATTACAAAATTGAATGTATATGTAGTAATTAAACCCCTTAATGAAGACCCACTATGAGACCTGTTTTTCCAAAAAACTTTCCATGTCTCAATCAAGATATTCCACTGTATTAGTGAGGGTTTTTGGGCAAAGATATACATGTATGTAGGAGCTCCTAGCATAGTGGTGACATCGTATTTATTATAAGCTATGTTTCTTAGAAGTGGCAAGGCAGTGGGTGCCAAAGCCAATGTTTAAATGGGCACTTCCACTTAAAATAAAGCTTACTTCTCTCCACTGCGAATTACATACCTTTAAAATCTTTCAAACAAAATTTAAAGGTAGCAATAAGACGACCTGCATGCATGTATTAATATTTTCTTATCTCTCAACACCTTTTTTGAAGAAGCATTTCGTTAAAATATGCTGTGAGATCGGAGATTATCATTCCATTGAGGTATTTACACAGTACATTCCTAACATGATCGGTAGGAGAAGGATGCTCCTTTTACTTCTTATTAGGGTTTTTTGACCTTGCACAGAGAGCGGATTGAGTCTGCACAGAATCTACCTTGTATAATTCTGCTAGTTTATTGTACGTACTCATCTTTTGACACATCTTTCTGTCCGTCAGTCTTTGAACCTATCTTTCTACCTACCTCCTTCTTATGAGTTATTTACCAGCCCTATCACACTATGAATGTATATACTGTGGTATTTTAGCATTGATGTTCATGTTTATAACCCGATGCCGGCAGCTGAGAAAGCTTTAAAAATTGTTATGAATTCTGAATTTTTGTAGACGCTACACTAGATGGTAGACGTAGAAAAAGGGCGTGATAGCATGTTGCCCTGGTTGGTCAAGTTCTAACTTTGGTTATAGTTACCTTATTTTGATGAATGGGCAGCGTGGCGGAGTGGTTAGGGCGTCGGACTCGAGATCTGGAGGTCGCTGGTTCGATTCCCGACCATGCCATGTTGCAATTGCCTTGGGAAAGCAATTTACCCTAACTTTCCCCTGTCCACCCACCTGTAAAATGGGTACCCAGCTTTAAATGTACTGGTCTGCTGGGGCATTAGTGGCGCTGCTCTGTGGCGACACAGTTATGCTGAGTAACGAAGACAAATTTCCCCAAAGGGATTAATATAGTGTATAAAAATGAAATAAAATAAATCAATCAAAATGAAAATCAAAGTATGCGCCGTGCATTGGCAGCCATAAAAAAGGGAAAAGAGATAATGAAACAACGTATTCAAAATATTCAAAAGGTATTCAAAAACACACACACAAAAAAGTTTTAATAAAATAATTTTGTCACTCTACTGGGATCAGCATGCATACACATAATTCACCAGTTTCCTTTCACAGAACCCAATGTAAGACTTTGACCGAAGTTGGCCTATCTGAAAGTGAAACAAACCTGCTTTCACAATATAGTGAAAACGTGATAAAGTCAACACCTTGGGACCGAAAGAATTTGTTGACTTTAAGCAAGAGTTGACTTCAACAAAAATAATTAAAATAAAGAAATACAAAATGGAACTGCAAAAGAGAGTTGGCTCTAAGTCTAACCATTACAAAAATATAAAGAAATACAAAATGGGACTGCAAAACAGAGTTGGCTTTAAGCAAGAGATTCCCTTAAAGGCTGTGACTTAAAATGGATTCCACAGTACAATGGCCTGGGCCTGCAGCTGTCATTAGTTGTGAGTCATCAAATCGGTTATCGTTAAACGGCAAGCCAAGCAGAGTCAGCTAACATTCGGTCCTTATCTCTGGTCAGATCAGTGCAACAACGTATCCTGATTGCGTACTGCTCTGTCGTAGCCATCTTGAGATATCTTAACTGTAACACCATTGCTGGCTTGCAAAGAAGTGAACTAATCGAACAGTTTACGCGTAGTATTTGCACTGCGCGACTGAATTGTTAAAGATAAACGCAAGGTATGTAGTTAAAACTAAGCAATGCGTAATAATAAGCGTCGATACAACCGCCTTGGTTCGTCATTCTACTTGTCATTACATGGACACACGCTATGGACAGGTCATTTTCAGTAACGTGCATTATTAGGGTGCAATGATAATTACCACTCTACCATTCTATAATCTGGCCAGTGTTGGACACTCCAGTGAAAGTTACATTGTATCCGCAACAAGAGCGGCTGGTGACCCTTTAACCTTTGAACCTTTTACCCAACCCAACTTTCTTGTTATTATGATAATCACACTCAATCGCTGATTTTTTGTTTTGCTTTGACTCTTTTCTACAGAGAACAAGGGGAAAAAAACATTTGTTTTCCCATTCATTACGTAGCTCGTCTCGTCCTCATAATTCGTATCGCACATTTTTTCACGTCCTCTACTTAATTATTGCACGTCTTGTACATATAAGATGTATCAAATCATGGTACTGATTTACGGGGGGCACTAATCTTGATTGTACTCATTTGTGTTCATGTTCGGGAGACCGCATTTTTCTTATGCCATAACCAACCACTCCTAATCGAAGCTCACAATGATATAAAAGTTAAGTAGTACAGCTTGTACATCAATCAGGGAGGACGTCGGTATAAGTTAAGTTTAGAAGTCTCTCTCTCGCTTTTTTTCCATCTTTTTTTGACCTACCTTTTCCTTCATATCGAAGTATATCTGACGGTGTAGTGTCAATCATAGCGATTTCGTCTTTCGTGCGTTTTAAGTAGGCCTATGATGCATACATTTTTTTTTCAAAATGAAGGCTAAATTCAACATGACCTGGGAATTGCTTTTTAACGCTTTGCGCCAGCTAATTAGATGAATCTCTAACCTATCATCATGAGGGCATTAGTTTATCATCTTTTTACTCCCCTTGGAAGAGGCCCCTGCTCATAAAAACTAGATGATTAGATTCAATAAGACGTTATAAGCTTTTCCAAAATGTGTAACCATTGATATTTGATGCAGTTTGAAAAGTAACCTACAATTAATTTTCAAGTAAACGGCCCAACTCTTTCTGGAGAACTCGCCACAAACAAATTGCCTTTTGCCGCTGACAAATAACGGGTTAGCCAGAAAATTTTCAAAACCCTTTTTTTTTTGTTTTCCACTCGGCTTTAAAATCAAAAGGAAAAGATTCGTTTGCAGCACATGTCCGATATTTGTTGTTTTATTTCTGGCCATCGAATGCACCTATTGTTCAACGCACTGAGAATATGCTATTGAGCATACAATATTAAACCTTATAGTGTTATACAAAGTGTGTCTGGTGAAAAATTTTCATACCTTTTCTTGCAACCATTACGCATACATTACATGGAGCTATCTAGATCCTTGTAGGCTAATGTGTGAATTGCACGCATAAGCCCAACTGTGCATAGATTGCGAAAAGCAATTATCTTTTTGAAGTCCTACAAAATGAGAGAAACAAATCGGCGTTTGTTTATCTTATTTAGAACTGTCAGGTCAGCTATATTAGTGCAGTCCAAAATGTTTTTTTTTTCCTTCTTTTTTTCTGAATAAGCTTGTTTCATAGATAACGCACAGTATATTCATTTGGCACATGTCTGAATCAATTTGTCTTATTTAACATACGCACATTTTTCCAGTTGCCTCCGAGCAGTATTTTAAGGTTTCTCTAACAAATCTTTGTAAAAAAAAATAATGCTACCACGATTGCAACGACATTAAAAGTTTTACTTTATATAAATGCGGCATTTGCATAAATGCATTTCGTTTAAATGCAACTTATACAGGAAGATTATGTCCCAAGGTTGTTATTAATATTAGATTGTTATGAAAAAGAGGTAAACTTTCAGGTTTATTCAATCATAATATTGTCTAGTCTATGAGTTTGAAAGATTAGTTTGGTGTTCAACAATCTTCGATAACAATAGAGATGAGTTATGCTTGTAGGTTTAGGAAAATATGCACATAAAGCCTGTCTGTGTGGACATCTGTAACGTCGGAGCAAAGACTAAGTAGCATATTTTTTAATTGCTCTAACTTTTTAAATAATTACATATACTACTGAGACCAGACCCCAAGCGAAAAATGCTCTTAGACCTGTAGTAATCATATTCTAAATCTAACGAAAAATGAATTCCACCAAAATGCCGATATGCAACCTTTTCTCTGATGACGGCAAGACGTACTGTCAACCAACTTTGCAGTCTTCTACAGACAGTTAAAACACAGTACATGTATCCCCACATTGTAGGGCCTACCGCACATTTACGCTTTGTAACCATTTCTAACAAAAAAAAAATGATCCAATAAACTTAATTTATGTCCAGTTTATGTTGATGTGGTATTCGCACCAAGTGTACTTGCATCATTAAATGTGGGTCGGTTAACCAGAGTTAAGCGCTTTTGATCGTCATCACATTCTTGTTACATAATGTTAATCCTTTAATTGCCCAATCAGCCCATTTTCTGGCAAGCTCAAGTTTCCAAAAGGAATGTGACCATGAAATCTTTTGTTTTGCTTCTTTTTTTTTTCAATTTGAAATTTAAATGATTCTGCAACCGATCGAATATGATACTCAAGTGACCAAGCATAGGGCAAGCAGATGTGTAACCGTTCGCATCGTTATGCTGTATGCAGTCAGTACGTCTTTCATGTTCTCACGCTCATTTAAAAATAAAAGCGGTTCAACAGCTGAGAAAATACACCCTTCTGCGTAAAAACTTTACTCTGGTTACGCCGATGTACATCTTAAATATCTCAAGGGCCGTACAAATAAACGTGAAAAGAAATTAAATAGGAAATTTTGTTTATAATTTAGAATGTTTGATAGCGTTATAAATAAAGAGTACATTAATCTTCGAACGACAAAATGATGTCTCAGAATATTTCAACGATTACTCGCTCTATATATTTGGATATGTTTCACATTTTTTTTATCTTCAATGCTTCAGCCCCGTCATCATTTTTTTAAAATTTGCATTGTATAATAGATCAATACGAAGAGTTTAAGATGGTTTTTGCTCTTTCGGCATAGCTTCTCACGAGGCGAGGTTTTCCTTACACTTGTTCTCAGGACCCATGATCCTTTACCCTCTCTCGCTCACAGACTATTTCCTTCAGGTCCTCGAATGGGCGAGGGCGTATCCAGGAATCCTGGTGATATGGCTGGCCTACAGGCCTGAGGTGGTCGTTTCGGGCGCTGCCCATGCCGAGGTAAACGCTCTCATAGTGCTTGCGTCTCGCTAAAAATATTATTTAAAGGAGTATTGGCATGGTCTAAAAGCATTTGACTTCAGAAGGAAGACATCTACTTCCATTTGCTGCTGGTGGAAGGGACGGACGTCGTCTCCACGACTGGCTTCAGTTCTAACATGTTATGCTAATACTATGAAAAAATCGTTTGTCATGTGTGAGCATGTCAATTACGTTTCATGTAAATATAATAAGCATGTGATCATTAATATATCTAAACGCAAAGCCTGGGCATGCCATTCACAAAACATGAGCTTGCTACCCCCGCAACCCCCCCCCCCCTCCATCTTTTCCTTGTCAACCATTCCCTTAATTCAATAGCAATATAAACCGTCGACTAAATGTAGGCCTATTTGTTACCCTATCGGTTCATCCAGCCACCACTCACACCTAGCAGTTGAACTCAAAGCGAACTAACCTCCCCCCCCCATGAGTAAATAACGAAATTTTTTTTCAAAGAGAGAGTGCCAGAGCAGAAGGTGTTGAACAATGTACATTGTGTGATTTTATGTTCAAAAGTCATGCATGCATAGATCTCTATCTAGAAAGAGAACCTCAATCCCTGCTGCCCACCCCGAGGAAGCGTTAGTCAGTGATTTTGAAGAAACTATCCATCCCGGCACTGTTTATCGAGTGAACATCGGCTCATCACGCCAGTTTCACAGCTGCTCCGCCCGATGGACTTATCCTTGGAGGGCAGGAAGTCTGTCTTCATCTTGTTCTGTGGATGACCAGTCAGACAATCGAGAGCTTCAATTTTCTTTTCTTTGTTATGATCTGCATTTTTTGGGGAGGACATGATTTTCATAATTATTGTGTACTTTTTAAAAATATTAGTCTATTTGTTGCGATCAATTGGGAATGCTATTAGAGCGCAAACTATCGTTCCTTTCGGAAAACTTCCTCGGTGAAGTCAATTGCCTGCGGGCAAGAACGATAAGTTTGTGCTCTAATCGCATATATTATGCCGCATTTTTATTGTGATTTAACTCCAGCCGTTTCCACTCACGTTCCTATCATGTGTGTCCTTTGCCGACTGTTTTCGCCGAATGCACCTTATATTGAGTTGAAGGGATACATCGCCTAACCCCACTGAATTCTTTTCATTTCCTAAATTTTGTGTTTCTCTTAGTCTACATTTTAAGTGATATTTTGTTCATTGTCGCAGGTTTTAAGTTTTAGTGAGGCTGTGAAAAAAGGTCGCCATTCTGTCCGTTGTGATGGTGGACAAAGTATTCTAGGGCTCAGCAAAGAAAATAAAGCAGTCCTGAAAAAGCTCTTGCCTTGCATCCACCTCAACTACATCACTGAGTAGTGTTTAAAATTTTATCCAAAAAAGACCTTGTGGTTTAAAAGAAATGAAGGAAAAATATAATTGATTAGTTCTAGTTTTTTTCAAGTTGTGACCTTATCCCATTTTTGTTAACATTCTAGATGCAGTACAAAGGGATCTAAATGTTTTCACGCGGTAGCTCGTCAAATGCGTGAAAATCGCGAATGCTCAAGTTAGACCATATTTTTGGACAGACTTTTGTTGTAATACAGACTTGATTCTATTTTCATTGTATTGGTCCGTCTCGTTTATTTTAATTTATATCGCGATTTCCGCTCTGGACTATTACTCACGCTTCTGGAAAGTTTGTGATGCAAGCTACAGTAATACTCGATGTGTAAATGTACTAGCTGCAAATCTTACACACGTAATCGAACAGCGTGGTCTACATGCAGTTTCACATGACATGTTCTTCAACACCTGCAGGTGCCTGTTGTTTTTTTTTTTGGTTTGTTTTTACTTGTCTCGCTGACAGACTATTACCTGCAGAATCTCGAACTGGCCAAGGATTTTCCAGGCATTGCGGTGGTGTGGCTCGCCTACAGGCCCGCTGTGGTCATCCACAACGCTCAGCTGGCTGAGGTAAACAGTGCACGGGCAAACAATGGACAGCGTTTTTAGCAGCCACCAAGCAACCTCCGTTAATATAATGTGTTTTCGAAAACAAGTCTGGCTCTACAGAGGAGAATTTTGCCATGCTTATGAAGTAAGACAGATTTATAGTACATAGGCCTGTTCTAGGCGTACACCCGGTTGCCAACGAACCAATCAATATTTAGATGTTGCCAATGCATGTATACCTGAATTCTCCCCGTTTTGTCGTTTCATTTTTTTATATGTGTGTTGGTCCTTGCAGGTTCTGAATTAGCACCCAGTCGCCTGGTATCATTCCTTGCCTTTTTGTTGGCTCCTGACCTTGTGATTCATTGATTGTGCTAAAGCTGAGTTTGACTATGTGAGAGAAAACTAAAGAGTGGGCTCACGGTGAACATATGAATTATGATACCCATTGTTGTTTCTTCACCATTGGCAATCCGGTGCTTTTGGTTATTTGATTGCTTTTGGTTTTTTTTCTCTATAAATTACCAAAATCAGCTGTTACGTTCCTTTTTACTGAATTCTTGTTCTTTGTACTTGTAGTCACTTACTTATACTACTGTACTCTACCATTCTATACAATTATATTCTTATTCCTTACCTTTTGTCTCTTTGACAAGTATTTTCTTCTTTTTTTCTTGATTTTAAAGCTCCACAGAGAGTGGAGAACATTATACAATAAAAGAAAAAAAATGATCCACAGGTAATGGATGTGGAAAGTAAACACCTTTGATGAAGAAATGTCTTATGAATAATGATAGTAGTTTTAATAATTATAATAATAATAGTTATAATAATAACGATAATAATTCACTTGTAAAGCGCCTAAAACAGTGCTCGGTGGCGCTGACACATAGATCTACATTATAGCAAAATAAAGTTACCTTTACAGGCCCCTGTTGAAAAAAAAAAACCGACACGCACATGCGCGCGTATGTGTTTTTTATATTTAATTTGCAGTTGAAGAAGATAGTCTTCTTATAATCCAACTACAAAATTAGACGCACGGACAAATGAAATACCATAATTTTGTGCACTGTTGTGCCAATATATAAAGCAAAATGAAATTTTTCTCGATAACTTTTCTCCAAGCTACAGTAGGCCAATATAGTCTTAAGGAAAGAAATGATTGGTTAACTCGCATAGATGACAACAAATTGTCTGTGTTGTATTTCCGATTGTGCATAATAATTGTGCAAAACTAATAACAGTGGGTTTACAACAACAACAACAAAAAAAACCCCTCGTTTTTTACATGACAACTGCATAATCCAAGAAAAACGATTAGACATGCAGTGGAGTCCATTTCACTCAAACCCTATAACTCGAATCTTTTTTCAGGATCTCAACTGGTAGTTTTTCCTTTGTCAACTATCCGTTAACTCGAAGTTTTCACAGATCGAACTGAATTAGCCGCACCCAAACACTTCGACTTAAACAGACTGCACTGTATTTTCACATAACCACTAAGTTTCTACATAAAACGCTTTAAAGCTTGAGGAAAGATGTTCATAATAACTTTAAGAGCCGATATTCATCAACGGCCTAGTTTTTTGTTGTTTGCTTTTTATTAATCGGGTCCCTATTAAAGAAGATTCCCGTTTGAAGTTTGTGACATTTTGGGGCAAATTATAACTTTACATCTTTAGGTAGACTATATTTATTTTCGCGTTGTCTGGTACAATGTGAGCAGTGGACATTGTTCCCAGCTATTTGTATAGCCTAACCCTTATTTTAGTATAATTATCATCATTTGCAGATTTGTTCCTGCAGCAGCTTGAATTTGCTAGGGCTAGTCCCGGTATACTTGCCGTTTGGCTGGCTTACGCTGTCAGAATATCAGTGTTCAAGGCTGAGTACGCCGAGGTAACTAACCCTGGTTAACTTCCTTCTCACTTGCAATGCATGCTCGTGGTCACTGCTTTGTTGTAAAACCAACCTGTTGACGATAGCTACAGCCTCGCGCTTTTAGAGCTGCGACTGTCATCACGTCTGCTGCTTTAACCAATTCAACTAAACTGATCAGTGATTGTGTGTTTATTCGCTACTCACACTGCCTAGGAATTTGATTTATAACCCCGTATTTTCGTATTCAAGGCTCTCTGCCTGAATTTAATTCTGTATTCCTTCAGGTTTCTTCAACTAACACCCTGGTCTTTGAGACTCACAATAGTTTAGAATGCATCTGTTCCTGAGAATATAGACTAGAGAATCTTTGCAAGTCTTGGTGATGAATGCAGAATATATGTACAATGGAACACAAGTTCACCTCACGTCTTCACACACGAAAAAACAATGAAACGCAAGCTCACTTCACTTTACACCCTGTCTCATCCTTCGCACACTTGTGAAATCGCATGCAAGCAACTAAGCAAAAGGTCGATCGACAAGTTAACATGAAGGAAATTATTAGGGGCCGTTCACAAACCACGTGGACAGATTTTGCCCATTTTTCAGACCCCCCTCCCCCCGTGTGGACAGGTGTGGACAAATGACTGTACCCCCTCCCCCTGTGGACAAGAGCGTGGTCAAATGGCTCTACCACTCCTCTGTTCCATAATCCCACTGATCGTCCATGGTATAGACTATAGTATAAATACACATCACAAAACAAGATATATACCGATTGTTTATAAAAGTTGATTGTCCTTGAATAATAATAAAACAGGAAAACAGCAAGATATTCATTTTGAATTCTTATAGTACTGTTTTTATCAACAATACTTCACATTTGTCCACATGGACAAAATGCTCACCCCCCTACTCCCTGTGGACAGGGTGTGGACATTTTGCAACTCCCCCTCGCTGTCCACATGGTTTGTGAATGGCCCCTCAACATAAATTTACAAACTTCTTTATCTCAGCCCTGGCGTGTAGGCATGCATAATGGCTGTGCTTATACTTTGCACCAACTGCAATCAGAAAAATACGGGATGGGAATAGAATCAGCTCTAAATGATTGGAAATAGGGGTCTGCAATCTAGATACAGAAGGTACTATCTACTTTTTAGAGTAGAGTAACTTGCCCTGGTCAGACTATGCTACTTCTTTTTTTCAAGTTGGCTGACCAGGGCAAGTTCCTCTAATAGATCGTGCCAGTGCCATCTCCATCTACATTGCAGGCCCCTATTTCCCAATTTTTGCTTGTACCCCTGCCCCCTC
Organism: Elysia marginata; assembly: GCA_019649035.1. Taxonomy (NCBI): domain Eukaryota; kingdom Metazoa; phylum Mollusca; class Gastropoda; family Plakobranchidae; genus Elysia; species Elysia marginata. The sequence continues at coordinate 101,154 of BMAT01011785.1, read as the reverse complement.
CTCCCAGATGAGTATGTCTTAATTTTATCAAACTGTCGCAGTGAAAAATTGGCTTACCCCCTTTCCCCAAAAGAAATCATTTCAAGTGGCCATTAGGAGCATAAGAACATAAAGCAACAAATACCGCAACAGCCAGTGTTGTCAGATCACGATGCTAACCTTATAAGTTTGGATCTCGTTCCATTTGCCGCTCACCAGTCTCATCAATTGAACTGCGCTTTTATGACATATTCTTTGAGAAAGGGAGGAAAAAAGCCTACATCAAATGAGATCACCAAGGTTTTGGATCCTGTGGGCACATAACTTCATTAAGGTGATGTTAAAGTGGTATACCTTTCACTTTAGACTTGTATGGAAATGCCTTTCTCTCTGCAGGGAATGAGGTTAGAGGGCCTGTAAAACAAGAGCTATGGTCCTTCTTTGGCATGGAAGTCAACACATAAAAATATTTTTGGTCAATTGTAATCAGGATATAAGGGTCTTATTCTGCTTAAGAATAAAAATCTAAAACTAACAAAAAAGCAATGGAGCTGACTGAAAAGTGTGATAATCTTCGACATAAATTTGTCATATCTGTCGTGCAAATCTGAAAAGATTGTGATGAAGAGGCAGCAGGCAATAGTAATCTCATTTTATTTTCACATGGTATTGTAGTTTTTAAACAGACATCAGCACATGAGCCGGCATGTTGTGCTATCATTAATGATTAAATCCCACTGGGACTGATTCCAAATAAGCCTGTCCACTCTTGTTGAAACTCATTCCCTTCACTTTACCTAACATTTCTCTCGTCTTCCCAACAAAATTATGTGCACTAACTTTGCAATTGACTGTGCAGTTTTCCCTAGTCTTAAGAGGAAAACAGACCTACAGTGGAAATTACACATATCTCTATAGGCTATACTGTATTGTTCCTATTGTGAGTGAGGACCTCTGTATTAGCAAATTCTTGACTTAAACTATCTTTTACCTCACAGATTGAAAGGTCTTAAAGAATGGTAAATTGTTTGAAAATTCATAGCTTTACATTTTTCTTCCATGCTTTTCACCTACATGTACGCGGTTTTGAGCTTTTGTAAAACTCAAGATTCTTTCTTTCCTCGTCTTTTCTGATACTGCACCACTTGGAACGTTTTTTTTCTCCCTTCTTTTATTGATTTGCTTCTCCTATTCAAAGATTTGTTCTTAAACGGTTTATCTGGCATTGAATCCCTTTGGTTGGCTTATGATGCCAGAATAGCTGTGTGCAAAGCTTAGTATGCTGAGAGATAACTGCTTGGACTTGAGTATACAAGGTCCTGCTTCACCCCACACCGCACTATTTCTGCTGCATATGTGATTAGAATTCGTCTTATTCACAAAAACATCTTATAATTCAGTTCTTTGTGTTTCAGGGTGAATTATATTCAATTTCAGACTACCGTAATAATTGGTAAGCAGGATTTTATTGTTGAAAATGATTTTTATAAAAAATTGGCAGATCTACATTTTAACTTTAATTTGTGTAGGTTGCAAACGTTGTCGCATTCTCATCATGAAAGGGGGAAGGCAATGACTGATTGATGTTTCATTTACGCTGTCAAATTCTAAAAATCAAAATTGGCTTATGGAACTCATTATGAAAGTTATTTTGCTTTTTGCCGTGGCATACCTTTTGTGTTGGTCAGTTTTATAAATAGGTATAATCTTGAACCTTGAATTATCCTTCCTTTCTTCTCATTTTGAAATTTGCCAAACCCTTTAACTTCAACGATTCATGTAAACAGTTTAGGGCACTGAAAAATTTTTTATATGGGTATTTGGGTCCGAAACAGGATGTACTAATTTCCTTAGATATGCTCCAACTATTTAAACTTTGAATTACCAATACAATGGACAAGAAATCATTTGAAAAGGGAAAAGTCTTTCTTGTCACAAACGAAGAAAAGTATTATCATTTTTTAAAAAAACCTTTCGATGGTAGCTGTGGTTTGATCGCTCTCCCATGCGCAGATTGGAAAATTTCTAGTAATTAGTTTAATGCAGTATGTAGCTGCATTTTTTAGAGAAAAGAAAACTAAATGGAAGAGGAAAGAACCTTACACTCATGGATATAATTCATTGTCAACTTGAATCTTGTTGAATGATAAAATGCTTTGAGGCCTTGTCTTTTGGGCGGTCTTTTTACTTATTAAAAAAAACAGAGATTGGTAGGTTTAGGATTATTATGTCAAATGTGCCCCAACAAATTGAGGATGTGATGTAAATAATCTTAAGATTGTCAACAAGGAACTGTGGAAAACCTCAACGTAATGCAAACATAAACTTTTTTTTTCAGTGCAAGAGTATTTCTCATTTGGGCTGTTTCATTCTTTTTATGAGTATGAGCAGCGACATTTTTAGAGAACTGCGCTTCTTTAACAACATATTGTGGTAAAAAACCATCCTTGTGTATTCTTGTTAAAGAAAAAATAAAATCACAACAAGCAACAATAATGGATGCTCTACACTGAATCACTGATGTAATTAAAAATTCCACTTGCACTTTTACACATGATCTGCTTACTAGATTTGAGACTTGGGTTCCCTAGTTGTTTAAAAAAAAGACTAGGAAAAAGCCACATAATAGCTGTTTCACACATACATACGACTCTAACAAACACACTTGCCCCTTTTGCATAGAGTGTACTCTCAGGTCTCATTCAAGACAACTTCTGGAGTCTTGATTTAACTCAAATGATGTGCTATGAATTTATGATATTTTTGATTTCTCAACCACAATTTTTCTCCTCTGAAAGAGTTTTCTGTTTGGAATTTTTTGCCTGCTCTCTCTTTGCTTTAGTTGCTCCTAACATCATCATAACTTGGCATGATCTCTAGGGTTATGTTACAGTTTAAAATATGTTTGCTGTTTCCACATTCATCTCATTTGCAGAGTGGTTCCTGCAACTCTTTGAGATTTGCAAAGATTTGCCTGGCATCGGAGTCCTTTGGTTGGCTTTCGATCCTAGAATATTTGTATTCAAAGCAGGGTATGCTGAGGTAAAGCCCCCATATGTCTCCAGATAGGCCCACATGTACTTGATGTCTTTCCTCACCGTGTTATCACTCTCGTGCCTACATGTATCTATTGCTTCCTTTGCTAACAGAACTTGACGTGTAGACTGCATTTTGACTAAGCATCTGTTTCTTTTTTCTCCACTAAATCCTTGTTTATGTAAAATTTAAGTACATGAGTTGTAAGCGTTTGCATGTAATAAGCTGTTCAGCAATATATATATATAATAATAGAGAGACAGTGGATTAACATTTAAAATTTTATTCTTTTACATATCATTTCATACCTTCAGGTAAAGTTGATACATGTATATCTCTATTTTCTATCCTTTTCAAGAGGATTTTTACAAATCATTTTTGTTTCAGATTTTAAGGGTGAATATGAACTGTAAAAAAACAATGCGTTTCATTTTTTAAAGCAAACTAATTTTAAATTTTTTCCTAAATGTTAAGGAATTTTCATTATACAAAGTTATAATTAAGCTGAATTTAAATTTTGTGAAAATATCTGATGATTCCTTCCCCATTTAAAAAAATGCACGCTGTAACATAAAGGTTAAAAAACATAAAGAAACAAGAAATTCTTCTGTCTAACTAATTTTAAAAAATTATTCTAATTATTCATTGAATTATTGAATATTCACATCTTATTGTCAAGAAAGAAAATGTGGATTAATAGAACTTAATTTGTTTTAAAAATGCATTGCTATGTGATTTTTAAAAAATTTACTTGCTTATTAAAATGTTGTAAAATAAAATATTGTATGAAATAAATGCTCCCCTTTTTTACATTGCTCTGACCTGTGAATGAATATTCATAATTTCTTATTAAAGACACCCATTTACTATTAGTTTTTATTAATTTTGGAAATTATTGCTGTAGTGCAAGCAATAAAAATAGTAGTAGGCAACCATCAAATGCAACTTTCAAAAAAAAAATGAAAAAGACTTAAATGAAAATATTTGTGAGTCATTGTGAATTGCTTTTTGACATCCTTATATGTCGCCAATACAAAATAATTTCATTTGCCTAATAATTCTTATGCTTTTACAAACGCGTAATTTTATCTAAATGTTCTCTGCACTCTTAAAGGAGAAAGAATCATAAGGGAAAAATTCAAAGGAACAAAAGTTTGGTGACTTTTTATAATAATGTTTAAATCTTTACTTTATCTCACTTTCTTGTGTTCTGTTAACATTTCTAATTTCTTTGATGTTTTTTTTATTTGCTAGCTGTAAACCTGCTCAGTTTCTGGACATTTTGTGTTCATTTGTACTTTACTTTCTACAAGTTCCAATTATGATGATGAGGGATTTTAAAATGTGCCTAGGAGTATTCAAGTCAGTCTTGCTTGTACCAGTTTTCTGTTTGGTAGCATGTTTTTTAAAGGCTAGCAAAACTTTATTATAGCTGTGAAATGGCTGTTGCTCTTGGCTTTATCAAGTTTTGCTTACAGTAGATAAAAAAAACTTTTGACTTGCCTGCTTCCAAATGCTTGAATAAATGAAAGAAAAAAAAACATGGTGTAAATGTATAATTTCTAACTAGAACTGGTTTTGTTGGTTCAAAGTGATGTAACTAAAAAGCTTTTGTGTTGTGCAAATACAAACTCAGCCTTTTTCCTCACACCTGATCCCCTTCTTTAAACTGCTTGCCTGGCCGGCTATGTGATGAGGAATAAGACAATATTTATTGCCATTTTCAATTGTGACTAGCTTTGCTAACATGATACATCATCATACTAGAAGTATTGTTTGACATCTCCCAATACATAACTACATTTTTGGCCTATTCATATTTTACATTTACTTATTCTGGCCATCCCAGCTGTAAACATAATTATAATCATAATCATATCATCACAACTATGATAAGGAGTGGTTACTTCAATCGCTGTCACTGCCATGTCTATTTGAGCATCTCTTGTAACCCACAGTCATTATCCAACAGAGCACCTTTACCATTGGATCAGCACATTGCCATTTCACTTCCTAACAAAGCACCAAATAATCTGTTAACTTATCCTGGCTTTTCAGAGTAACATTAGCTGCCCTGATGCTTATTATAATTGTGAAGTAGCCATGTTACATTAGGCATAAGTAAGAAATGGGTCTAACTTATAAAAATCTTGAATATCAAGTACAACTACTAAAGAACAGTTTCTTTTTTTCATATGAACTGGAGTGGAATATTACATTGAAAGCACGCAAAGTTTGCAAGTTTGCCCTGTAATCATAATTAATTGGATTTGAACAAGTATGTGCAACTTTAACTTTAATTATCCTGGTGGCACCACTAATTAAAAAAGCATAAATTTTACTCCTGCCTACAATTCAATTGATTTGTGACTTAACAATAGTTATTGAAGGTATATGGTTTCTCAATCTGTTTGATTTTGTTCATTATTTTGTCTGTCAAGATTTTTGCTATTGTCAGGTTTGTTTAAAAGTTTTTGTTTCCGGTGAAGAAGTTTTAAAAAATTGTATTCATTTTTTAATAAAGTTGTGAAAAACTGATATTACAGCTTTGAACATACTTTTTTCCTAATTGTTGAAAATGTAAATTTGGATAACAATGAAATTTCATAAACTAAAAGTTCTTTTTTTATTGTTCAATGTGTTTGCTTCTTTAAATATTGTTATGAATATAAATGCATACTTCCCTGTAAAACAATAGAAATATATATGCAACTTCATTTGCTTATGTTGAAAATCAATAATCTTAGATAATGAACTGTGCATGCTTAGTCATATTATATTATATAACAAAGCATGTTTTGTTGCCTTTCATATGTTTATAAATTTAATTTTCCTTTGTAAAACTTTAAATTAACCAAAGGAGAAAGTGAGACTATTTCATAGTTCACAGAGACATAGGATTTGCATGTATAGAGACTGGTTCTACACTGTTTAAGTCATATCATCACACCAATACAGTTTTAAGGAAAACATATTTTATAATTCCTTGGGTATTCGTGACTCTTTTTAAAATGAACATTTGCCTTTGAGTCCTCAAGTGTTAGAATTTTGAAAAAGTAAAATTTCATAGACTTTTATAATTTAAAATTTGCTATGAAAGTTATAGAATCTTATATGTTTTTTTTAAATATAATTAAAAAAAAACATTTTCAAATACTTTTCAAATTAAATTCTTCCTCACAGTCACACCCTACTTGTTCATTCCAGTGGCTGTATATTTTGTGCAAACTTTTTTTTTTTTTGTGTACAAAGGCGATGCAAAGTTTCATTTTGTATAAAGGAAACCAAATATTTTCATCTCTTTTGCCAGGTGGTTTTGAGTAGCATGAAACATATTGACAAGTCACCTGACTACAATTTCCTACATCCCTGGTTAGGTACAGGTCTCTTGACAAGGTGGGAACAACTAAATATGTTCAAAGAATTTTTGTTACGTCTTAGTTACAAAGTTTTTTTGTAAAGCTTGTGTATTTGATGTCTCAACTAAATAATTAGCAACAAGCAGATTTTCTTTGCTTTCAACTATCAGCAGCAAAGGTAAGACCTATAGTAATTATTAATAAATTTTTGTGTTGTGAAAATTTAGGCTGTAAGTGTAACTCACACTTGTTTTCTTATTGTATTTGTTTTATCAAATGTTGAAGGCAGCAAGCTCAGTGTGGTAAAACAAAAGAAGCGTTAGTCAAGTTTAATTCTATAAATGCAAATATTTCCTTTAAACGCATTTTTTTTTTAAAAACAAGGACACAGTGGGAACTACTAACTGATGGACATTGTATATAGGCCTTTTTGAAAAAGAAATTGTTTATAGTCTTCAACTGCTGAAGGGAGTTTCAAGACTTTACATATTTCTCTCAGCAGGCCAATACACGTCAAAGCAAATTCAACTCACATTTCATAGCTTTACAGTAGCTACAACTGCCTGTCAGGCGCTCAAATTCCAACGTTATACAAATTTCGAGTTCTGCCTTTAGCCAGTACCCATTTTACAAGTGGTTGGACTGAGGAAAGTGTGAATAAATTGCTTTTCTAAGGCAGTTACAACATGCGTTATGGTTTGGATCTAACCTGCAACCACCGGATCACGAGTCTGACACGCTAACCACTAAGCCATGCTGTGGGTTTACAGAATTGTGTTTGTCCCCTATGGTTTTGCGGAAAAAGTGAATGAAGTTATATTTTTTTTAAAGATACCTCCAATATTGCCCTTACCCAGGTAATAGACTGAGTCAGAATGGCTGAAAGTAAAAAAAAATTAATACAAAGATTTTTGTTCTCTGCTAATTAGTTTTTTCAAAACTTTTCCTGCCTATTGGACTCAGTTTTATTACCTTCAGTTCTGTTCCATATATCATAAAGACTTGAATCTTTCCTCTTGCTTCTTTGCAGCACTGGGAACAAATGGAAAAGTCGGCGAAGAATGCTTACTCCAACATTTCATTTCAACATTCTCCACGATTTTCTACATGTGTTTAACAAGAAGTCCCATATTCTAGTGAACAAATTGAAAGGCAAGGCTTCAAAGGGAGGCCAGTTCAACCTGTTTCAAGATGTTGCTCTCTGTGCCTTGGATATTATTTCAGGTAAAGTCTGTTTTGAGTTTACTTGACACAAACATATTTTAAATCAATCAGGAGTTGTTAACTCGCTTGGTAAATTGATTCGTTAAAGTAATGTCTCATGTAGCCATGAAAATGAAAATATACAGTAGGGCTCAACTATAGTGGCACCTGCTGTGGAGTTCTGGAGGAATCCCCTTTTTTGAAATATGAAGTCTATCACCTGTTCATGGGTTTAACGTGGCAGGACAGTTCAAACTTGTCTTTAACGGGAGGCAGGGGCAAGCTTAAGAGAAATTACAGTAAGAATAAATTAAGGAACCTTTAGGAAAGCATACCGGACAAAGTCTACATAAGACAGCAGGCCTCCATTCTGAGCTTGGATTGTTCTTAAAGGTTTGTGCATTCCTTTGTTTCTACTTTACTAGTCAGTGTGCTATATAAGGGAAAGGGAGAGGGTGTGTGTGTGTCAGGGGGGGGGGGTGAAGCTGTATGTAGCATTGTTATTGGCCTTTCCTTTGTACAAATGAAAGATGATCTTTGCAGATTTAAAGAGATCCAGGCTTGCTGTCGATACATGTACAATGTGTTGATTTTTTTCACTAATTCTCCTTTGAATTCATTTAACAGGAACTTGTTTATAGTGGGATTTTTTCTTCTGGAACCAAAAATCCTGCAGAAGTCTTGTTCTATTGTACTGTTTTAATCTTATATTGTACATGCTTACCTTGCATTGGTTTATAGTAAGTTCCCACTAAGATAAATAGAGTATTAGCTCAGTTAAATCCTATTAAAATTGTTTTGCATAAAAGCATTCTTGGAAAACTTTGGGTATTATAGTATAATATATTTTTTCCCATTAAATCTGTTTCCATTTTGGTACCTCTCCCACTCAAGAAACGGCTATGGGAAAAGACATTGATGCACAGTCAACAGACTCGGAGTATGTTCATGCTGTGTACAGGTAAATGCATGTTTGGGGAATTTTCACCTAACTGATGGTTCTTTAGCAAGGGTTTATTTGTTTTCATATAAGTCTAAAAACGTAATGCATTTAAAAGAGTACCAGTATTAGAATTGAGACTGGCGTTGATATAGAGGCAATACCTCTCAAAATATTGATGCTCAAGGCAAGAAAAGACAACTAGAGACTGTCATGATTTTTCATATCAAACTGACTGTCGGGCTGCCAATAGACTTTAAAGAAATATAAGTGCCACTATCAGTATCAAGATGCGCTCCCTGTCTAAAGCGCCTCTTTATTATTTTACATTTAGCCATTATTAGGCAGTAGACTAGACCTTTTTTCATGCAGATAACTGTGGTGTTGGCTTACCACATGATCTTTTTTTCCCAATTAGGTCCTTTAATCAATGCCTACATTATATTGTGTGTGGCCTTTGTGTCCATAAGGAGCTCATTTCACTAGCAAAGTGGGTGCTATTCTGATGTGCGCTTGTGGCTGTGTTTGTAAAACCATCGCCCATCTCACATGAGAAAAGTAATAAAAATGTGCTAAGTAATTTTTTTCTCAGATGAAAGAACGTCATCCGCAAAATTATTAAAAAATTTTTTTTAAAGAATGTAATATGCCTTTTGCTAGCGACTTGACAATATTAGATTTTCTTTTATCTGATTTTATTGTTGTCTATTCAAAGTGTGAGGTATTCACACACATTGTTTGTTGTTTTATTGAAACTATTGCTATTTTGTGTAGGCCTAACACATTTTTGAATTGAAAGTCTTAGATTTTGTTATCAGTATATTGATTAAATTTAAACAATTTTTCTGTTCTGGCTGGCATGTATTTGTAATTTGAATGTCATCATTCCTTTTTGCCCCATTATTTCTCTCTAAAGGATGTCTACACTCACTGACAGCAGGATGCGCAAACCATGGTTCTGGCCAAAATTTCTTTTCAACTTGATTGGTCCAGGTCATGAACATGACGAGAAGTTAAAGATCTTGCACGACTTTACAAGCTCTGTAAGCATTTCTTTCTAACGCTCTTGGAAGGTTATAGTTTCTGGCTTTACACAGTCTTGTTAATTTCAAATACCGGTAGGTCTCCAGATGTGTCCTAATGTATTATCTTTTAATCCAAGGAAAAAATGATGTATTGAATTCTTTTTACTCCTTTTTGTTCTTAGTTTTTTTTTTATATTTCATCTACAACAACAAGCATATAGATGAAGAAACAAATCTGCACTGAAGCGTAGTAAAAAAAATCTAAGCCTGTTCAGTCTTCAATGTTGGAAGCAATGTTGGAAGCTGTTGAAAAATAGTAGTACTAAGATTTTGGAAAGTATGTTATCTAAGAATCCATCAGTAAAGCCATCCAGTCCTTTGGTTGAATAATCTTAAGGGTACCTTTTACCGCCTTGAAAGTTATTTATGTATGTAAACAATATGGTTTCCTAGAATAATTAAAAGTCTTTTTCTAACATCAGGTTATCTCAGATCGCCTGAAAGATTTTGACAGTATCAAAGCTGAAATGATAAGACAAGAGATGAGCGGAGAGGCTGAGTCAGGGCTTGGAAACAAGAAGATTCGATTGGCTTTCCTGGATATGCTCATCTACATGTCAGACAATCTGACCAAGCTTACTATCGAAGATATCCGGGAGGAGGTGGACACATTCATGTTTGAAGTAAGTTGCAAACTATGAAGCCATTGGAATTTTTATTGTTATGATATGTCTCGCGACCACGGTGATTGAGTCAGATGTTGCAATTTTTCCCTGCAAAGGCATTACTGGTTCTAACAAGAGATTTTTGTGATCTTCAAAATGTAAAAAAATTTCATAAAATGATCAATACTTTGTAGAAATATATGAAAACTTTTGCTTATTTTAAGTATATCCATATGGTGAGATAAGTACTGTAATAAAAAGGACCTTTAATTGACGTTTTCTGTAAATTGTTATATCCGACTTCCAACTTATTCGCCATGGACGCAAGACATATGTATAGGAAGTATATATAAAAGATTATGGTATGTTGTTACTTTGTTGCAATTTTTTTTCTAGATTCCTGTTGAAATATAATCATAATGTTTGAAACAAAATATCATAAATTGTGGACTGTGAGTATTTTGCCATATCATACTATTTAGGGTGAATCAATTAATGAATCAGGTGTTTCAGTTTTCACCTTCTTGTTTTGAAGAAAAAAATTTTCCTAAGCTTTCAAACCTGAAAAGTTTCTTAAAGTTATCAATATTTTGTGGAAAGATATTAATTTTTTTTTGTTGAAATAGAATATAGAGAAAAGAAGAAAAGAATTTTTAGCTTCTGTTTGATTCACGTTGGATGCAAGACATATATGGACTTCGTGATGTTCAGCTTTAGACTTAAGAAAAAAATATTTTAGGCATTCAGTCTACTATTGAAAGCTTTATTTTAAGTCCCAATTCAAAGAAGCATTTATCAAAGCTTTGACATTTTATTATAAGTCTTTAATATTTACAGTGTGCAAAGTATGTAAAAAATTTTTTAAAAATCGGCAATAAGTGGTTGAGAGATCAACATTGTTAAAATACTGCACTGATCTGACAACAGACAATGCCTAAAAATGTAGGACTAAATGTAGGACTGCATGTTGCCTGTATAAATTTGGTGAAAACAAGGCAAAAGTCTTATGTTTAGTTAAGAAAGCATGCAAAATGGTATTGAATGGAATTAATAAACTATTGCAACATAGAAATTGCTATAGATTTAAAATAGACCTACTTGTAAAAAAAGGCTCATGATCAAAATATATTAGCCAATAGGATAAGCTAAGCAAAAACATATTTCAATTTGATAGCATGTGGAACACTTTTTTATGGGCAACAGTCAAACCTTTGAAGCTTTTTGTGGTGGAGAACCATAATCAATGGTCATTTGTACTAATTTCAAATTAAAATGGCATACCCCATCTGACTTGTAAAAGAAGTCAGAGATCATTACTATAAATTGTAAACAGGAAAGTATGAAGGGGAACTCTTTATGAGTTAACAAGCATACACATGGTTAAGCAGACAATCAGATGATTTTTTTTCTGTCCAAACCAGTAAACAAATGTCAACTTTGAACTTTGAAATGAAAAACTCCTGGAAACAATTATTTACTCTATCAAACAATGTCTAGGTTGTAATTTGTTGATGACACAACAGCTTAGTCTCTTCTGTGATGATTTTCTTAACATTTCTTTAAAATGGTGTGCCATAATATGAGGTACAGAAATTTTCATTCAAATTCTGCCCTTAAAAAATCAATAACAACATTTTAAGCTGATACTATGGGACTGTTTCAGGACTAACCTCTTTTGTAAAATTCAAAAGGTGGGCTCACCAGCAAATTCTTCTATGGGCAAGGTACTTTATTTGAATAACTCTAGTGCTGAATCTAAGCCTAAAAAATCCACCATTGCCCAAGGGAAACTACTCTTTAAGAATTTTTTGAAAGTTCATGGAACATGACAATGATTTTGTATCTTCAGGGGCATGACACTACAGCTGCTGCCATGAATTGGGCCACTCACCTAATTGGTGCAAACCCAGATGTCCAGGCTAAAGTGCATGAGGAGATCGACACTGTGTTTGGTGAGCTATAGTTCAATAGTAATAAATCAACGAACCTAACGTACAACATACAGTTATTGAGTCCATTTCTCAGCATATTTTTTTTTCACAAGAATTTGAGTCCTTAGGTTGTAAAATTGACTCCTTTTTCTATCCATTTAGAGTGAAGTAACATGTCTATCCTAGTTACAATTTTTTTTCTAATTACAGCATTTTTATATAAATGTAAAATTAGCATCCCAGTCTGTCATTTGTATGAGTTTCTCCTCAAGAATTTGTAAAAGATAATTTTAATTTCTATGAAAAGCAAAAGTATTGTCTCTGAAATTGGATATCGCTTGGTTTTAGGTATGTGTGCATTTTAACTAAGGGCACTTTGATTATTCTGTATTGCATTCATTTGGAAGCCCTTGAACTGGTTTCTAGTGTACCAAAATGTTCTGCAAATCCGATTTATTAGAAAACATGGCAAGTTAAATTGAGCCGTCTTAAGTCAAATGATATAAACAAAATTAAGTTTGTAGCTTTAAATCTCTTCCTTTCATACAATTTTTTTCCAAGCTTGAAGGGTTTTCATTGTAGTATGAAACTTTATTCTTATTGACAGGGTATGTTGCACTTCTGAGTTCTGATTGAATAATTTAAGAGATCTGTCAATGAACCCTCTATCTTATGTTCTTAGGTCAAGACAAACGTGACCCTACGATGGAAGACTTGAAAGAGCTGAAATATTTAGAGTGTTGCATAAAGGTAATCAAAAATTTTTCTTATGTGAGACAAGGGCTTTTTGGACACTTTTAAGGGTTATTTTTATATTTATGATATTTTAAAGTCAAAGTACACCCATAACAGTGTAATGTCTTGCCTTCAAATCCCTGCTAATCAAAAGATTGGATTGATCAGATGGTGAATTGCTAACAGTTGTGAGAAAGTAGCAAGGGGACCAAAAAAATTCAAATTGTTCAAATTCTTGCTTTTTTAATTTCATTTGATAGAGCTAAATTTTCTGTACAAAAAACTTTTTAAAGTATCAAAATCCCTTCATAAATAAAAAAGTTATGTCCATTTTACTGACGCGAAACCTAGGAAATTTTTAGGACACTCATTTACAAAGAGATAGAGCAAAAAACGAGCAAGACGGCGGTACACGTTTGATCAGAAAATGAAGGTTAAAAATTCATAACTTTTTTATTTTCAAAGCTATTGGTACAAAACTTGGGGATTTTATAGATTTTAGGGTGGAGATTTCGAAAAAATTATTGAAATTTGTCTGTCTTAATTACTTACTGGAGTACATGATGTAATATTATGTAACTTACGCACATATCGGTGTATAATTAAATAACAAGGCATATCTCCATCATTTTTCAAGCTATGAACTTGAAATTTTGTGGGTAAATCTTTCTTGGAGTGAAGATTTTAAAAATATTGCGTATAAAATGTTGAGAGGGATTGTTTGTTTTACAAACACTGTCCTCTGATTGCATAATATTTCAAAGATAAAAGGGAAACACGACACAGTTCAGCCATTAATTCAGCTGCTAGAAACAATAAGTGATTGGGAAGATAAAAGGATGAGGATTCTGAAGTTATCATAAAAAAACTGTCTCT